>NW_020717252.1:125950-144135 GCF_900518725.1 Notechis scutatus
TTTGGGGCTGTAAGCTGTATTGAGGAAACAAAAGGGGGGAATTGGTCTTCACCCTCGTCCTTGCTGTCGTAAGAATCCAGCGACTGGTCGTTGTTGTTTGGAGTTCCTCCCCCTTCAGCTGGCTGTAGAGGGACCTCTGCAGCCTGATGAACCCTCTGGGATGTGTTAGTGGCACGTCTGGGGCCTCGTTCAGGTCACGCCCTGGGTGGTGGTTTTGGCCTTGGTCTCGAATCTGGGGTTGTGCACGCCGCTGCTATGTACTGTACTCCTTCACATTGGTAGCATTTAATTGGGCTTCGTGAGAGGGTTGGTCTTGGGGCAGATCATGGTGTGCCGTCCCATTGGTTTGGTGGCCTCTGGTCTGGTTGCCCTCTGTCTCTGGTCCCTGGTGGCTTCCTCATATTGCTAGTGCGTAATGCCCCATTGACTTTTATGACTGCTTGGAACCACACAGAGTCTGTTCAGGATGTCATGATAGGGAGTTACTTTGCTAATTTGCTGGTCCAGGCTAGTTCTGAAAAAACGAACCAGCATCCGTTCAGGCAAAAGGGGTGTCAGTCAGTGCTCCCTCTAAATCCCAAGAAAGAAATACTCAGACTCCATGGCGTAGAGCAAAGTTATCCTTTTACTGGAAATTAAAGTGGAAACGACAGAGCCAATTCCGAAACTAAGAAATTGGCGGGTAGAACACATATACAAAGGAATAGAATTGCTCCCACCCCCCAAAGTTCAAATGATTCTTCCAATTAAAACTTCTGAATATGATCATGTGGTCATCTCCAGGTGGTGATGAGGCTACTGTCAGTTGACCTTGACATATTTTGATAAAAGTTCGCAGTTGCGCAAAAAGGGACAGAGGCTAGCGAAGAAATGAAAAGTTAAAGAAAAGAATCCCCCTCCCCTTGCTAACCCAGCAAAGGAATGCAAAACACCTCCTGCCTTCTTCCCCTCCAAGATTCCCCCCTCCCACCGTTTCATGACAGCCGAAAGAAGTAAATTGGCATAGCAGCAGAGATGCAATAGTTAGAAGACAGAATATACTTATTAGGAAGATATCTTGAGGCTGACAAGGGGTAGCTTCCCACTGATTCTCCTGAATTCACAGATGTGTTCTTTGATGGGTTGCCCTCCCTGCTTTAGGTTGCTGAGTTCATCTTCTGCATACGGGTCATCCTCTGCCTCCTCAAATCTGGCCTCTAGCAGTTGTAGGAAGTCATCTGCATCATGCAGTTGGAGGGCCCTTCTTTTGTGGAGGGTTGCTAGCCATCCTCTTGCTTCTCCCTCCATCCCCTCAGAAATGGCATTCACCATGGCTCTAGGGGAGGGGTAGAGGTGTCCATAACATTCTAGGTGGATCTCAGCTGAGTCAAGGAATAGAGCTAGCTGGTCTGGGTCCCCATGAAATTTCGCCCTGAACCGGGGCAGTTTGTAGAGCTCTGCTCTGCCCTCTTCTGGTTGCCCTCTGTAAATCTGTGCTTGAGGTGGCTGACCTTCCTCCCTGGCTCTAGTTCACGCAGAAGGAGGAAGGAGATACCTGTTACGTGGGGGAGGCACTGCTTGTCGCTGTTGGCTCTTTCTTCTTCTGCTGGGTAGAGGAGGAGGGCTGTAATCTAGCCTGCTTCTCCTCACGTCAGAAGGCTCTGTGGGAAGTCCCCTCTGTTTTGGTCGGCATGACAGGCCCTCCTCTACAATGGCAGCCCGGTTAAATTCCTCCTTCAGCTGCTCTATGGATCTCCCCAGGGATCCCGACAGGAGATTTGGGGCTCTGGCTTGTTCCCAGTCCCACATCCATTCCACTCTTGTCAGCTCACTCAGGGGACTTCCTCCCTTTTTAGGCTGGGGGAGCTCACCTTCCAAAGCTGTGGGAGGTTTCGTTTCCTTTATTTGTTCAGGACTCTCAGCTTTGCCTGTGATTGTGTCCTCAGCTTCTGTTCGTAGCTGGGCTGCTTCTAGAAGGCTTTCTTGTGACAGCCCCCCCCCCCTCAGCCATTTTAATCTGACTTTCTCTCCATGCATTCCAGATGTCGGGAAATGATTGAAGAGGCTGGGGGTCAGGTATCCCGGAATGTTGAATTTTTAGAGTATCAGCTGGCTGTCAGGGCTCCAACAAATCCACCCCTATTCAAATCAAAACTCTCTAGCTGCATCTCAGAGAAAAGAAAATTGATTTATTAGAAGTGGCCATGGTGGCGTTTAGCTGGGTGCAGCTGATACTAAATTACATCATACATTTCACCCTTGACCCTGGTCTTCCCCCCACCCCCTGGATGTGACTTCTCCAATGGGACACATCCATCTCCAAGAGTCATCCATCATGCTCTCCAATAATCTTCTTATGCTCCGACAACTTTGGGCTGCCAGGGTGATTATCTAGGCATTTAAGGAATGCCTTGTTTTCCCCCACTCCCTTTTTCTGGCAGCTAAAAAGACCAAAAGAGTATCTTTTTAGTTGACACCAGGACCTTCACACACTGGCACACCCATTCATCTGGAAGGGTAGAATGCCAAAATAGAGAACTAAAGACCCTCTTAGGTAAGCTCTGTCAGGAGACACACCTAACCTACCCAGCCACAAAACCCTTCTCTCTCGCTCTATGTCTCTATCTCCCCCCCTCTCTCTCTCCCTCTCTCCCCCCCCCCCCCCCTTCCCCTCTCTCCCCCCTCTATCTCTCTGTGTCTCTCTGTCCCTCTTCCTATCTTCCCTTCTCTGTATCACTCTGTGTTTGTGTGTGTATCACTCTGTGTGTGTGTATCACTCTGTGTGTTTGTCTCTCCCTCCCTCCCTCCTCCTCCTCCTTTTATTTATTCTTTCTGGAAATCTGATCGCCAGCCGTGTCAGAGGCTTCCCTTCAGGCAACCCTCCTCGCCCTCTCACTGTGGTGGGGCTGGGAGGGTGTGCACGCATGGGGAGACCCTCCTCAAGCACGTGCCAAAGCACAGCAAAGGCACACACAGGGCAGCCAGCCACTTGCTTGAGGGTCTTAACAGGATGTGGCTTCTCTCCTGCACTACGGCTCCAGTGACCCTCCTCTTGGCTATTCCTTTTATTTCTTCTTTTTTGAAATCCAGGTTGGCTGAGGAACAATTGCCAGCCACAGGAGGGGCTTCCCTCTTTGGCTCAGCCAAGGGGCACGCGGGGCAGGCGGCTGCTCATTTAAGGGGGTTCTCCCCACATGTGCGCACCCTCCCAGCCCTGCCACAACTGGCCAGGGGGTTGTGAGAGGAGGATGGGAAGGAGGAGGGTCGCTTGAAGAGAAGCCTCTGCCACACCTGGTGATCGTTTCTCAGGCAGCCCAGATTTCCAGAAAGAAAACATAAAAGGAATAGCCAAGAGCCCCAAAGAGAGCTTGCTGACATGCACGCACACAAACAAACACACACACACACAAACACACAGAGTCATAGAGAGAGGGGAGAGACTGGCTGATGGGCGAGAGTCTTTGGTGAGGGTGCTCCAGCTTTCTCCGAGCCTGACCCCTGTGGTGGGCATGCAAGGTTTGGTGGGGCCAGCCTCCTTTTCCTGCTGCCCTGAGCTTCTTAAAGCCATGGCTGGGCACTGCAGGCCCATCACAATTTCCAACGTCGCTTCCTCCCAGATCCCATTCCCACCCTGCCAGCCCTCATATTAGCAAGGCCGGCATCTGTTGTGAGGCACGCGCAGCACCAACAAGGTTTGGAAGGTACGCCCAGCACCAACAAGCAGCAAGAGTGAGGTGCTGGAGAATCAGCTCTGGCCACTTATCCATCAGGTAGAGAGGAGCTAGAGACAGAAAGCCAAGAAGAACAACAACAGCAAGATATAGGAAGCCTAGAACAAGAAGGAGAGAACTAGGAGGAGACAGAAGGAAGAAGATTAAGAACACGCCCGCAAAGAGAGACTAGAATTAACAGAAGACAGATAATATCCCAAAAGTAGAAAGACAGAAATGGAAACGAAGCTGTTATCATTAAACATAAATGGTCTAAACTCACCCATTAAAAGGAAACAGATACTATCTAGATTAGCCAAACAGAAATTAGAAATAGTATGCCTGCAAGAAGTTCATATTAAAAAACAATTCTGGAAATGTTTAGAATATCCTAAATTAGGAAGGTTATTTGTAGCCCTGGCAGATCAAAACCAGAAAGGGATAGCGGTATATGTTAAAAAAGAAATTAAGGCAATAGAAAAATATGTAAACCCACAAGGGAGAATTTTGATACTTGAATTAGAATTAGGGTACAAGCCAATGTTATTAGTTACAGTTTATGCGCCGAATGACAACCAAAGTCAATTCTATAAGGATTTACATGAGAGAATCGTTGAGATGGGACAAGATAATGTATGCATTGTGGGAGATCTTAATGAGGTAGTAGTTATAAGGAAGGATTATTTTAGTAATGCAAAGAACAAAAAGAAAAGGAAAATTTTGCCCAGATCCTTTTTCAATATGACACAGGAACTAAATTTGATAGATCAATGGAGGAGAATAAATTTGGGGAAAAAAGAATTCACGTTCTACTCTAACCCACACAAATCGTGGTCTAGATTAGACATGGCGTGGATGAACGCAGAACTAGGAAACCAACTAGATTCGATAGAGATTATGACAAATGTATGGGCTGATCATAACCCATTAAAAATAACTTGGAAAGGAAGAGTAGAAGGTGGATACTTAATCCCCAAATTTTAAAGGAGAAAGATTTTGTAGAGAAAATTAAGAAAGAAATGGAACTTTTTTTAAAGGAAAATACAGTGGAGCAAACATCATTACAGAATTTATGGGATACAGCAAAGGCAGTCTTGAGGGGTCTGGTAACAGCATATACAGTGAAAAGGAATAAGGAAAGATAGCAAAATCAGAACAAATTACAGGAGGAGATTAAAGACCTAGAAAGTAGATTACAAAAAAAACCACAAGATGAAAAATTGAGGAGAGAGATGATTCTTACTAGGCATAAATTGAACATTATAAATCAGGAAGAGAGAGTTAAAGAGGTGAAAAGGGCAAAACAGAATTTTTTTGAACATGCAAATAAACCATGGAGGTTAGCCCATAAATTAAGATTACAAAGAGAAAGAAGATACAAGAATTGGAGGATGATGATGGAAAATTAGAATATCTAATGGCTGAGAAAAAGAAAATAGTACAAAAATATTTTGAACAACTATATAGGGAGGATGGAATAAACCATGAGAATATAGAACAATATTTGAAAAGGAAAGGTCTACCAGAAATTAGAGAGGAACAGAAAGAGATATTAAATAAAGAAACAACAGTGATGGAATTGAAAAGGGCGGTTGAAAGGCAGAAAGATAATAAGACGCCAGGGCCGGATGGTCTTCCAGCGGAACTGTATAAATGTATTTATGAATGTCTTGAACCAGTGATGTTAGATGTGTACAATGAGGTATTAAACTTTGCTAAACTACCCGATTCATGGAGAGAAGTGAATATCTCACTAATTCCTAAAGAAGATTTAGATCACAAACAGATTAAAAATTATAGACCAATCTCACTCCTGAACGCAGACTATAAAATATTCGCAACAATAATGTCGGAAAGACTAAAAATTATATTAAATGAACTTATTCATATTGACCAGAACAGCTTTCTACCTTCTAGACAGATAAGGAACAATATAAGGATAGTATTAAATGTATTAGAATACTATGAGGCCCACCCGGGAAAGCAGGCAGCGTTGATTTTCTTGGATGCTCAGAAGGCCTTCGACAATCTCAGCTGGCAGTTCTTGATCCAACAGGTTGAAAATATGGGATTTGGATCTAAATTCAAGAAAATGATTGGCACAATTTATTCAAACCAAAAAGCTAGGGTAATTATAAATGGGGAGATTACTGAAAACTTCAAGATTATGAAAGGTGTTAGGCAGGGATGTCCAATGTCGCCTCTGCTTTTTATCTTGACCATGGAAGTGCTTTTAAATTAGATTAGACAAAGAAAAGAGATAATTGGACTGAAGAGCAAAAAAGAATATAAAGTACAGGCGTTTGAGGACGACTTAGTGTTTTTTGTGGAAGATCCAATGGAGTCAGGGACCTATCTAATTCAAGAATTAGAAGAATATGGGGCGGTAGCAGGACTAAAAATTAATAAAGATAAAACAAAAGTAATAACCAAAAACTTGATAGAAAGTCAAAAAAAAAAAAAAAAGAATTGGAAAGGAAATTGGGATTACAAAGTGTCAAAAAACTTAAATATCTAGGAATTTGGTTAACAGGAAGATGCTCTTCCATAAAAGAGGATAATTATATGAAATTACTTTTACAGATAAAGAAGGACCTGGCCAATTGGGGAAAATTACAACTATCACTATTAGGCCGAATAGCGGCCATAAAAATGAACATACTACCGAAACTATTATACTATTTTCAAACAATACCTATAAAATTGGATAAGAAATTTTTTCAGGAATTAGATAGGAAGGTAATGAAATTTATATGGATGGGGAAAAAAGCACGAATTGAAAACGTTACAAGATAGTAGAACCAGCGGCGGCCTTGGACTCCCAAAATGGGAAACATATTATCAAGCAGCAATTTTACTATGGGTTAAGGAGTGGATAAATTTAAAAAAATAAAAGAATTTTGGCGATAGAAGGTCATGACCTCCAAATTGGGTGGCATGCCTTTCTATGGGATAAAAAGAATAAGGACCACTCCTATTTCCATAGACATTTGATAAGGGACTCACTTTTACAAACATGGGAGAAAATTAAAAAAAGTATTATTTGAAAAGACCAAACTGGATCTCGCCTATGGAAGCTATATTATATCCAAATATAAGGGACATTAAAAATGATTAGATATAAAGAATTGGTAGATGAACAGGGGGAATTAAAAACACTGCATAAACTAAAAGAACAAGGGATAACATTAGACTGGTGGGTATATTTGCAAATTCAAACTAAATTTAAGAAAGATGTAAAGGAGCTAGGGATAGATAAAGATTTACAAAAATTGGACCAAATCTTGACAGGCAAGGATATAAAATTTATAACATGAACATATAATTACTTACTGGAGGTGGAATTAGAGGAGGAAATGGTTAAGGGATCAATGATCACCTGGGCGAGAAATGTGGGTCATAATATAAATTTGGATGAGTGGGAAAAGACTTGGACTGAGAACTGGAAGCTGACTTTGTCAACGGCATTCAAAGAAAATCAATATAAAAGGTTTTGTAGATGGCACTTAGCGCCGATACAACTGGTGAAAATGTATCCAACCTTGAAACCGGAATGCTGGAAGTGCAAACAAAAGAAAGGAATGTTTTTCCATATGTGGTGGCAAGGTATAGAAGTCAAAAAATACTGGAAGAAAATACAGAGATGGCTTTTTGAGATTACAAAATATTAATTGAAATTGGAACCCAAATCATTTTTATTAGGTATGATTAAAAGGAATTTGAGTACAGATAAAAGATACCTAATTGTACACATCTTAACTGCAGCAAGAATCACTTTAGCACAAAATTGGAAGAGTGATAAAATACCACCAGATGAAGTTCTGATTCAAAAAATAATGGACTGTGCTGAACTAGATAAATTCACTATGGAACTGAAAGGCAAAGATTGAGAATACTATGCAATATGGGAGAGGTGGTACAAATAGGTGAAGAATAAAGATAAAAATAATGTATAGTTACAAAATAAGAAACATGTATTTACAATGACACAATAACTGCTAATGGAAATGAGATTTTTGTATTTTTTGTTTTTTAAAGAATAAAAAGAAAAAAAGAAAAAAGAAAAGAAAAGAAGGACTAGGTCAGAGGGTGACATGATACCAGCATTCCAATGTCTAAGTGGTTGCCACAAAGAAGAGGGAGTCAACCTATTCTCCAAAGCACCTGAAGGCAGGACAAGAAGCAATGAATGGAAACTAATCAAGGAGAGAAGCAACCCAGAACTAAGAAGAAATTTCCTAACAGAACAATTGATCAGTGGAACAACTTGCCTCCAGAAGTTGTGAATGGTCCAACACTGGAAGTTTTTAAGAAGAGCTTGGATAACCATTTGTCTGAAATGGTATAGGCCCGTGATGGCTAACCTCTCTATGGGCACGCCAGCCATCGCCCCAGTCCAGTTCCACCAGGTATGCACGCACGCCTCCCGTGAGCCAGCTGGTCTTTGGGTCTCTGCTGCGCATGCGCAGGGACAGGGCCTTCCCCAATATCCACAGTTTTCCCCCCAGCGTGCCCTAGCTTTCTCCCCCCAGTGCGCCCTAGCTTTCTCCTGCATCTCTGTCTCCTGTGCCTTCCCCAATCTCTGCAGTTTCTCCCCCCCAGTGTGCCCTAGCTTTCTCCTGCATTTCTGCTGCCTGTGCATCTCCACAGGTTCCACCCTCAGCGTGTGCCTCTCCATGGCAGAAATGGAGGAGAAAGCCCAGATGCAGAGCACATCATGAGAAAGGCAGGGCTAGATGAATCAAAAGTTGGAATTAAGATTGCCGGGAGAAATATCAACAACCTCAGATATGCAGATGATACCACTCTAATGGCAGAAAGTGAAGAGGAACTAAAGAGCCTCTTGATGCAGGTGAAGAAGGAGAGTGCAAAAGTTGGCTTGAAACTTTTGCATGATCTTCGTTAAGAAAACTAAGATCATGGCATCCGGCCCTCTCAATTCCGGGCAAATAGATGGGGAAGAAATGGAGGTAGTGACAGATTTTATTTCCCTGGCTCCAAGATCACTGAAGATGGGAACTGCAGCCAAGAAATTAAAAGACACTTGCTCCTGGGGAGGAAAGCTATGGCAAATCTAGACAGCATACTAAAAAGCAGAGACATCACCCTGCCAACAAAAGTGTGTATAGTTGTTATAAAAATAATGCAATAAAAGAGGAACGCAGACAAGCCACAGGCAATAAATCTTACTTTGAGATCAGAGGTTTATTTCATGAGCAATTTGGAACATGAAAAGCCATCATAACATAACAACATTTCAGTAAGATAGTATTTACTAACAACCCATTGCAATGAGGTCCAGAGATAGTAGCTAACTCCAGAAAGGATAGCTACTATCAGTGGCCCTGATTTGAGATTTACTCCCTTCTTTTATACCCTTCTACTTCTGAAGCCCACCCAGTGGTATGTAATCTTACTGGATATACTTCCCTATTCCCTCATACTGTCCATCAATTAATACCCACTTGTGGATATATGCAAACTCGCTTACCATCTGCTACTTTCAGCTCCCTTTTTCTAAATGTCCCAGACATTTGTGATCCAAAATAGCTCTATTTTTGATTGTCCAGCAAATATATGCTTTTTGCAGAAGTAGCAGATAGCAAACATATTGCTGTGTCTGCAAAATCAGCTCAGCAGATTGCAAATATTTCACCATGCTTATAAATCAGCTCAGTGGGCGTAATTATATATACTTAATTTAAGCCCTTCAATTAAGCAGAGGCTTATACTAACTTTAAAGCCTAGTTGCCCTTTTCTCACATAGTCAAGGCTATGGTTTTCCCAGTTGCAATGTATGGCTGTGAAAGTTGGACCATAAGAAGGCTGAGCGCCGAGTTTGGGCTTCTTCGGCAACGGACCGAAATCCGTGATCGTGTGAGGTTTTGATCCATGCTCATCGCTGGAGCGCCCCAATCCTATGGATTCGGGGCTGAAGCCACCCCGTAGAGGTGGCGAAGAGGGAGGAGACCGCCAGCTGAGTTGAGGGGAGCTGCATCTCTCCTCCTTGGCTTGGCATTACTCCCTTTCCCGAAGGCGGTGGCAGTGGTGGTCAGAAATGGGAAGTACACATACAATTCACTAGAAGATGTGTTCGAGACATGATATATAGAACCTCAAGAGATAAAAAGGGGAAGAGAGAGCTCCCCAAGATTTGTAGGGAAATGATGAAAGAGCTAAATCTGACAGATATATGGAGAAGATTACATCCTGAAAAAAGACAATTTACATTTTATTCAAATCCCCACCAAACATGGACACGGATCGATATGGCATGGATGAGTGGGGAAATAGCAAACGAGACAAAAGAAGTGGAAATTTTGCCTAATGAATGGGCAGACCATAATCCAATACAGGTAATATGGAAGGGCAGGGTAAAACCAAAGAAAAGATGGACCTTAAACACTCAATTAATAAGAGAGAAAGAATACATTAATAAATTAAAGGAGGAATTGAATTTTTTTATTAAAGAAAATGATAATGGAGAAACCATGAAACAAAATGTTTGGGATACGATGAAGGCGGTTATAAGAGGCACAACAATCTCTTATAACGCCAAGAGAAACAAGGAAAAATATTCCCAACAAAACAAATTACAACAAAGAATTAAGGAGCTAGAAACCCTTCTACAAAATAACCCAAAAGAACCCAAACTGCAAAATCAGATAAGTATAGCCAAACACAAACTGAATTTAATTGATCAAGAGAAAATGACTATGAATTTGAACTTAACCAGACAAATCTATTTTGAACATGCCAACAGGCCAGGAAGATGGCTATCTTATAAATTGAAAAAAAAGAAAGAGAAGAGATTGATATACCAGTTAATAGATAGCAAAGGAGATACATACCAGGAAATAGAACAGAAAAAAGAAATCATTCATAAATACTTTGAAGATTTATACAAAAGAGAGGATGTCAGTGAAGATAGAATAAGGAATTATCTAGATGAAGTAAAGGATAAGGCAATTGGGGAAGAAATGGCTGAACTATTAAATAAAGACATTACTGAATCGGAATTGAAATCAGCAATAGAGAGCCAGAAAAATAATAAAACCCCGGGCCCAGACGGGGTCCCAGGGGAGCTGTACAAGGCAATAGCAGATCAAATCGGACCACTTATGGTGGAAGTCTTTAATGACGTTTTACTGGCAGCCAGGATGCCGGACTCATGGAGGGGGGCGTTGATCTCGCTGATCCCGAAGGAGGATACAGATCCCAGATATATAAATAATTACAGGCCGATTTCACTTTTAAATACTGATTACAAAATATTCACACTTATTATAGCAAACAGATTAAAAAGGATCTTAAATTTGTATATACATGTAGACCAAAACAGATTTCTCCCAACTAGGCAAATAAAGAACAATTTAAGAATAGTATTAGACGTACTAGAATTTTACGAAGCTCACCCCGAGAAACAAGTAGCACTTATGTTCCTAGACGCAGAGAAAGCTTTTGACAATCTAAATTGGCAATTTTTAATTCAAAAAATTTATAATTTGAATTTGGGCACCAAATTTGAAAATATTATAACAACTGTATATGATACACAACAAGCTAATATAATAGTGAATGGGGAATGCACCCGCCCAATAAAGATAGAAAAAGGAGTGAGACAGGGTTGCCCACTCTCTCCCCTGCTCTTCATATTAGCATTAGAGACATTATTAACACGAATTAGGCGGAATTCAGATATAAAGGGATTAACAGTTAAGAAAGAGGAATATAAATTGCAAGCATTTGCGGACGACATGATTTTCTTCATTGAAGAACCAAAAGACAGGGGACCAAAATTGATGAGTGAATTAGAGAAATTTGGAGCAGTAGCTGGACTTAAAATAAACAAAAAAAAAACAACCAAATTAATGGCCAAAAACCTAACAGAAAAACAGAAAATAGAACTAGAAGAAATAATGCATATACAAGTGACAAAGAAAGTGAAATACTTAGGAATATGGCTAACCCCACACTGTAAGACACTTAAAGAAAACAATTATGATAAACTGATACACCAGGTAAAGAAAGATTTAGAATCGTGGGGGAAACTTCAAATTTCACTACTAGGCCGAATTGCTACTATTAAAATGAACATTCTCCCTAAATTCTTGTACCTATTCCAAACGATCCCAATTAAATTACATAGAAAGTTTTTTGAAGAACTCAATAGAATAACCCTGAAATTTATTTGGCAAGGGAAAAAACCCAGAATAAATGTAAAAGCAATGCAGGATATGAAGAGCAGGGGAGGGTTAGAATTTCCAAACTGGGAGTTATACCATATGGCCACCTCGTTAGTTTGGTTGAAGGATTGGGTGAATTTAACCAATAAAAGAATACTATTTCTAGAAGGCCACGATTTACAAAGGGGGTGGCATGCTTTTCTATGGGACGTAGGGAAAACCAGTCAAAAATATTTCCATAGACATTTAATTAGAGACGCACTATTAACAATTTGGAGGAAAATAAGGAAAAAACATTATACAAAAGTACCAGTATGGATTTCAACAATGGAGGCAATGATTCACCCAAACAATTTGGAGCTTACCAAAATGATTAAATACAAAGACTTATTAGACCCACAAGGAAATTTGAAACCGAGGCTGGATCTTCAGGAGCAAGGACATAAAATTGATCAATGGGTTTACTTTCAGATTCAAAGCAGATATAAACAAGACAAAAAAGAATTCGGAATTAATAACAAACTGCAACAGTTAGATAAAATTTTATTAGGATCAAATAAAAAAAACATAACAAAATTTTATAACTACTTATTAGAAACAGAACTAGAAGAAGAAATTGTAAAAGGAAATATGATTGCTTGGAGTAAGAACGTAGGGCGCAGCATCACATTAGCGGAATGGGAGAAAGTTTGGGGCAGAAACAAGAAGATTACCAAATCGGCAGCATACAAGGAAAATCTTTATAAAATGTTTTATAGATGGCATCTCCCCCCTTCGAGGTTAGCGAAGATGCACCCCAACATGAGTCCGCATTGCTGGAAGTGTAGGAAAAAAGAAGGAACCTTTTTCCATATGTGGTGGTCTTGTGCAGAAACCCAAAAGTATTGGAAGAAAATCAAAACTTGGTTGGAAGAAATCACCAAAGAGCAGATCGAATACAAACCAGAGTCCTTCCTACTAGGGATTTTTGATAAGCAAATTTCCAAAAAAGCCAAATACATAACAATACACATTTTAACAGCAGCCAGATTAGCCTTCGCTCAACACTGGAAACAACATCAAATTCCATCAGAAGAAATGATTATTGAAAAAATCTCAAAATGTGCAGAAATGGATAAATTGACTTTGGCGCTAAAAAACAAAGACACTTCACTATACTACGATAGCTGGAATTGTTGGTATATTTGAATTGACCAAAGATAAATTATATATCATAAGGCATAAAAGAAAAGTATCAATCCATAATAACGAGGTAGCGATATAAGTTAAAAACAGGTGTGGTTATATGACACAAGTTAAGGTTATGAAAACAAAAGAAGATCTTGCAAACTGTTAAAATAAGAATACTTTTTATCTTGTAACCTCTTTCTTTCTTTCTTCCCCCTTTCTTTTTCTTTCTTTTCTCAAAAATGGCCACCTCAAAGAGGAACCCGACTGGACAAGATGGACAAGATTGAGCAGGAGGGAAGACAAAGGGAGAGAGGTTGACAGATAACATCTATGCAAGGTACCCTGGAACTAAAATTATTAAGAGCATTATTCCTAAAAGAAGATTTTTAAAGCGGCAGAGAAGAGAGAGGAAAATGAAAAAACATTTTTTTTCTTTCTCACATTGATAGCTGCAATTGGCTTTGAAAGTTAAAAAATAAGAGACTCAACTAAGAAATTTGTGTTGATTTACTTTGACACTAACAGGTAATCCTAAAATGAAATTAAAGTGTCAAAGGGAAAATAAAGATTTTTTGGGCATTCTAAAGCCCTCAAAAGGAGGAAAGTGGAGAGAAAAAGAAAGGCTGGACTTGGAAATAACAGAGAGTATCACCTGGAAATAAAAAGAATTAACTGTGAAACTTTAAAAAGATTTCCAAAGCAGGGGTCGCCAACCTTTTGGACCTCAGGGACCACCAAACTCATAATTTTAAATCCCAGGGACCACTAACTTGTTCTGTGGGCGTGACCTAATTTGTGCATGTGACTTGGTGGTCATGTGACTGGCTGGGCATGGCTTGTATGTAAATATTATAAATATTTATATATATGTTGATTTTTTTATAAAAAAAGAGCAACTTATACCCAAAATCAGGCAAAGCAGGCAGGCAGATTGAGTTGCTCACAGAATCACAGATTCATTCAGAGATCTGTCTATCTGCCATCGGCTAGCTCAGTCTGTCACATAAAATTTGCTTGCCGTGAGTCTGCACTGAATAATAGAACCTTTAGAAGATCTAAAGACTAGCTAGAAAGCAAGAAATCCAACCATTTCCTGCTTCCTAGCTAATCTAAATCTCCCAGCACAGCAGAACAGATGATGGTCGGAAAAATAGCAATTTAGCAGGCAAGTTTGCTGGGTAAGGAGTGAGTGGGCGGGGAGGGTTCCCACGGGCCATGTGGGTAGCGCAGCCTTGTGTTTCTGCACAGCCTGGATTAATTGCTTGGGGGGGTGGTGCTCTGGGGATGAGATTTCTCTGCAGCCCACCAAAATTTTCTTGCAGCCCACTAGTGGGCCATGGCCCACTGGTTGGCAACCACTGTTCCAAAGGATATACTGTAACTGAAACTTTGGTACGATATAACAGAGCCCCCAGAAAGGAAAGGTAGAAGAAAGAAGCAAGAAGAAAGAGCTTTGGATTACTTGGTGATTTTTGGAATGTTGGGTGTTGGATTTTTAGTGGTTTGAATTAAAATTAATCGGGTGGTTGTTTAAAAGTGTTTAAAATGGCAGTACTCCTTGAGGAATTAAAAATGGAACTTAAAAAAATGAAAGAAGAGTCGCAAGAGGGAAGAGGATCCTTTGGCTTTGCACTTCAATTTTTAGAAATGGAGATTTTGAACTATGAAAAACAAGAAACGCTTGAAGAACAAGAAGGGTTGGACAAAGAAGAAGCCATCTTTAACAACCAAACAATGCAATGTGGGGTAAAATGGAAAAAGGGGGGAAAAGGAGTTAAAAATGTAAGCCTTAGGGAAACATCTAAAAACAAGAATAGTTTGAAAAGTAAATATAACATTAGGAAGAAGCAGAAGAGAGGATTACAGAAGGGAGAATCAGAGAGACAGGGGGACAAAAAGGGTGAAGAGAAAAAGAGGGGAAGGATAAAAAGGAAAAGAAGTTATAACAGACAGAAACAGGAAATAAAGAAACGGGAAATGTACAAGGTTTAAAGGGATTAGCCTACTTAAAAGACATAGAGATAATGGTTAAAAATATAAATTAAAAGAGAGGATTCTGCAAGGGTACAAGAGACAGCATTGTTATATTAGAACTAGTCATGAGCTAGAAAATATGAAACATAGGTGATTAAAGTGAAAGATAAAACTGGTATTGTGATGTAATGGAATGCTTGCTAGGAAATAAGAGGAATGAATGAAAATAATTTAATTGTTTTTAAGGATTTATAAAATACAATTGAAGAGAAATGTGAAAGATTTATAATGAAATCAATATCAGTTGTCAGGATGAATTTGAATGGATTAATCATTTTATTCATTATTTTTATATATTTTTCTTTTTTTAGAATTAAGTGTGCATTGTTAAGGGAAAGTACCAAGCGGAATTCGGTTGATAAGAGTTATATGATATAAAATAGATATTAGAAATTGAATGTTATAATTCTATAATGTATACATTAAATGTTTAATGAGATTTGAAAGGATAATAATTTTAAAATATAAAGGTGACACACTCTACTTGGTAATTACAGGGGGAACCTTGCTTTTTAATGCCTGGAAGGGGAGGGAATTTTCTTCTTTCTCTTCCCTTTCGGGATGATGATGGAAAAGAATCTATGAAATTATAAGTAGGACAGACAATGACTAGAAAGATATAGAAATTTAGAAAAAGATATGTAATTGAATTAGAAAGGAATGAGATAATTATAAAATAAGGCTGAGGAAAGTAAGGGCAGAGAAGAATTATTGAAAAATTGATAAAATAGTGATAAGATATGAAATTGAATACAAAGATGAATATGTAACTGAGATTATGTCTGTATGGAGATGTGATAATCGGGAATCATGCTGCTCTCAAAAAAAGATGTTTTATTTCTATTATGTTTTGTGAAAACCCAATAAAACTTTTACTAAAAAAAAAAAGGCTGAACGCCAAAGAATTGAGACCTTTGAACTATGGTGCTGGAGAAGACTCCTGTGAGTCCTTTGGACTGCAAGGTGACCAAACCGGTCAGTCCTGTTGGAAATAACTCAAAGCCAACAAAAAAAAAAACTTGGATCATTGAAAACAAAGAGGATTTATTAAAAAGAAATAACAGACAGTTTGCAAAGTGCCGGTGGTCTTTAGAACCTCAACAAACAGGTTCAAATCAAAAGCCACACCTTTGAATTCCAAAACATACTTTATATACAGTTTCACCTCGTCACCCAAGTTCCCTCCTTCTTGAGACTCATTCCCTCTCAACTTCAGACTCATTGGATATGCCCTCAGGTGTTGCAGCTAATCCTAGGATGTCTCCAGGGAGAATTTTCTCCTTCCATTATGTTCTCATCCATACACCTCCATACCTCTTAGTTTGGCTGCCTACGTGGCATCTTTCCTTAGCATTAAGGAATGTAACATCCCCTCATCAGGGCCGCTTTCTAACTTCTGAAGATACAATTTTTAAAAGCTCATCATATACTACCATTTTTCCAAAGAGATTATAACAACCCCCCAAAACATCATAATAATATAAAAGGCATATTATACATAAGATGAAAATATAAAAAGGCTTAACAATGGAACATGTCAAAAGTATAAAAGCAAAGCATGTATATACAGGGAGATATATTTCATTTGATAACAGATTAACAGAATTGGAAGGGACCCTGAAGGACATCTAGTCCAGGGGTCACCAACCTTTTGGACCTCAGGGACCACCAAACTCATAATTTTAAATCCTGCGGACCAGAGACCCTGGGAAAATCCCCCAAAAAGTCTGCAGGAAAATTTCCCACCCCGTTTTCCTACCGATTGATCATCTCCCACTCCGTTCTCAGGGGGAGAGAGAGAGAGAGAGACTTTTGGCTTCATGCAAGGAAAACAGCAAAAGCAGCAGAAGTCTTTCTCTCCCCCAAACTCCACCAGAAATGAGTCTTTCTGAGACTTGTTGCACCAGCACAGCCTCTTGGAGCAGGATGCCTTGCAGCGTCCCAAAGACTCATTTCTGGCGGAGTTTGGGGGAGAGAAAGACTTTTGCTGCTTTCCTTGCGTGCAACCAAAAGCAGAAGCGGAAAGAAGCAGCCCGGTGGCCAGGAGAGGCACATGGGGCAAGTTCCCCCCTCCGCCCTTTCGCCCCTCCCCTCACTACCTCGTGTTGTTTGCAATGCAAACAACGCAAGCCTTGTGTTCCTGCAGGCCATGTGGGTGGTGCAGCCTTGTGTTCCTGTGCAGCCTGGATTAATGGCTTTCGGGGGTGCTTTGGGGGTGACATTTCTCTGTGGACCACCAAAATTTTCTCATGGACCACCAGTGGTCCCCAGCCCACTGGTTAGTGACCACTGATCTAGTCCAACCCCCATTTGTGAAACCTTTAAGCATCTTATATACCATTTTATTTTTGAATTTACTTATTTCTTACAAATCCACCCTTTCTAGTTTTCATACACTTCATAAAATAAAACATTACTTCTGTAATTCTTTTAAGCTTTCTCTAATTTCTTCAACATTTTCAAATATTATAATCACTTGGCTCTTTATCTTAGGATCAAAACACACAGTTAAACCCGCTGTAGTACAGGTAGAATAACTTGTCTTATTATGTGCATAGGTACCCTTATAATATGTATGGTACTTTAAAGTCTGTGTGATCTTAGAACCAGTTTTGGTACCGTGTTTCTCCAACAATACGGCCTCCACCAATAGGAAGCCCCACCATGTTTTATTGGCATAAAATCAAATTAAGCCCCTCCCCCCAAAATAAGCCCCATATTAAACATGCGAAATGGGGGGGGGGAGAGCGGGGGGGGGGGCTTGCCGTTAGTAAGTACTTTTGTTGCATGCCCGGATATGGTGCTGCCTGCGTTGGTGGGGCACTTCATATCGGGAGACCTTCCACCGTTGCTTCTCCCTTCTCCCTTGCTGCCCCTTCTCCCTTGCTGCCGCGGCGTTTGGCGCAGCCACGTGCGGCCAGTCAGGGCTCCTCCCTGCAACTGGAGCCCTGAGGAGACACTTGGCTTCAGGCGCTCCCGTCTTCCCTTTGCTTTCGAAGGTAAAGCGAATTATTTTACAAAGCCTCCCCTGCCCGAGAGGGCAGCCCAACTCCACGTGGGGAGGCTAATCTCCCGGGGCCTCTTCCGTTCCTCCCCGACCTCCCTA
>NW_020717253.1:15366-48594 GCF_900518725.1 Notechis scutatus
CTGGGAGTTGAAGTCCGCCAGGCTTAACGTTGCCAAGGTTGGACACCCCTGATCTATTGTATCCATCCATCCATCCATCTCTTTTTTAATTGTTTTTTTTTCCCTTTTTACATATCTCAATCGCATATTAAACAGTACTGCGACCTTTTTTGTTTTTTACAACTACATGTCCGATACAATCTATACGTTCTATTTCTATACTTTCTACTTCTATTGTACACATTTCCTTTCCTTGTTTCTATTATATATATACAATTGTACCATTTCTCTCCCCTATTGCATTATATTCCGAATCTTCTTTTCCTTTTTACTCTGCAGTCAATTTATCCGTTTCTGCACAATCAAAATTTTAATCACTAGGCTTTCGGATGGTATGCAATCTTTTCTCCCAACACTGCACAAAGGCGATCCTTGCTGCTCTTATTATGTGTAGCCCCATATATTTTAACCTTTTATTATATTTCCCTTTAATTATCCCTAGGAGAAATAATTCCAGAGCGAATTTTGACTTCCTGTTAGTTCCTGTAATCCCTTTTGTATTTTCTTCCAATATTTTTTCGCTTCAGGGCATAACCACCATGCATGACAGAAGGTCATCTGTCATCTATTTCATCTATCTCAGATAAAATCATGGAATCCTAGGGCTTGGGAAGGGGCCTTGGAGGTCAGCTAGTCCAACCCCCCTGCTCAGGCAAGGAGGCCCCACACCATTCCAGACAAATGCTGGTCCGTTAAATGTCCAAGCTCTTCTAAAAAGCCTCCAGTGATGGAGCACCCACAACTTTTGGAGATCGTGGCACCCCCGTGTAGACCGCGTTGCAATAACTTGCAATAACAACAGCTGGCTGGGGAATTCTGGGAGTTGAAGTCCCACCTGTCTTCCAAAGTTCCCATGGTCGGCCTCACGTGGGATACATTAAATTATCCCACTTATTTCCAAAGAAAAAAAGGTGGGGGGGGGGGTTTGAATAGCCACAGAAGGTTGCCCAAAGTCCCCTTTGGTGTGGTTGTGCACGCACAAAGATCCATTATGCATGCAAATATGGGTTGTGCGATTTTTCCAGTTAAGAGCGCAAGGGCTTGGCGTCTGCCCTGGGCCGTTTTTACAAGGCGTCTGCTACCGTGTCCTTTTTTATAGAAAGTCCTCGACTTATGGCCAAAACGGGGAGCTGAATTCCTCTTGCTAGGCAAGACAGCGGCCAGCTGGGGAAGGGCACAAATGGGGGAATGGTGTGATTCCCTGGAAAAGCTGCAACTGTCGTAAACCGTCATAAAGCATCCCCTTTGCGACCTAACGAGCAAAAGTCAATGAGGAAACCGGATTCACTTAATAACTATGTGACTAACTCAACATCTGGAATGGCAAGGCAGGTCGTAAAATGGAGCAGAACTCATTAAACCAATGTCTCACATAGCAACAGAAATGTTGGGCTCAAAGGACTACCTGTATGACGGCCGGTTGTAAGTCACTTCCTTGCCGTTGTAAATCTGGTCACTAAACAAATGGTCATAAAATGAGGACAGCCTGTAACTTCTCTGTCCCTTTGGGCATTGCAGGACAACTTTATGCAGGTTGGCCTAACTTTAGGACAGCCTGTTTAGTGACCATTCAAACTTACCACGGCACTGAAGCAAATGACTTATGACCATGTCTCACACTTATGACTGTTGCAGCATCCTTGAGGTCACATGATCAAAATTCGGACACTCCATATTTATGGGTCCCGGGGTCACGTGATCCCCTTTTGCGACCTTATGGCAAGCAAAACCAAGGGCGAAGCCTGTTCACTTAGCAAACCTGTTACTGACTTAGCAACCGCAGTGATTCGCTTAGCGACGGCGGCAAGGAAGGTCATAAAACGGCAAAACTCACTCATATATTTTGGGCTCAATTGTGCTTGCCAGTCTACACGTTCTCCTCTTGAGCAGGTGTTGTTTCAACGGGAACGTTTTCAGGATTTAAACGTATTCTTTTCCCCCTGATTCGTTCATTTATTTCTGAGAATTTGGTGATTGTTATTATTATTATTATTTCATTTGTAATTTAGTCTGTAGTGTTGGGATCCGCTGTCTGTGACCCAGCAGAAGAGTTACCTTCAACCTCTGGAGACTGGGAACACATTTTCCGATTTTGCCTTGGATATTCCTCCCAAGTATTTATATACTTGACCCATCCGTGAAGGAAGGAAACATTTGATCGTTGGCATCCAGGATGTCAAACAAGGAAAACATTAGCAGCATCTACAGTAGCCTTCACTCTGTGAGTTTTCCTCTGCGCTTGCAAGAAATTATGCAGGGTGTAAATCCCAAATTTCGTAACGGTTTACTTCATTGACATGGCACCTTGTACAACAAAATTAAATCACATCTTCAGTGTACATTATACCTATAAAAAATAAAACACGCTTCCTTCACATTCTATACAATTGAATATTGCATTCATATTGCACTATACAGGAGAATTCGGTATAGTTACTGCTCTGGGATAGAAGCTGTTTTTCAGCCTATTTGTCTTGTTTTTATTATCCTGTACCGTCTGCCAGATGGTAATACCGTGTTTTCCCCCCAAATAAGACCCTGTCTTATATAGTTTTTTGCCACCAAAGAAAGGTGCCAGGTCTTATTTTCAGGGGACGTCATCCACTGATTAACCTCACTTGTGTGCATAGCCCCAGCCTCCTTTTCGCTGTCAGAGGCCTTCAGGAGCTTCTGTGGCCGGCAAGGCTTTTCTGAAGGCCTCTGCAGCTGATAACAGAGTTCTGGATCGATCCAGAGCTTTGTTCTCAGCTCCAGAGGCCTTCAGGAAAGCCTTGCCGGCTGCAGAAGAAATGGGCCAGAAAGGCAGCTTAATTTTTACCCGTGCACTCTGGAGTGGGTGGGATCTTAATTAGGGCTTATTTTTTGGGGGGGGGGGTAGGGCTTATATTGGGTGCACGTGTAAAAATCAAGCTAGGACTTACTTTCGGGGCAGGTCGTATTTTCGGGGAAATAGTATAAAAATAAAACACAAACACATCCTTCACATTCTATACAATTGAATTGAAAACCCGCTGATACTGCATTCATATTGCAATCTATACAGTAGAATTCAATATAGTTACCGCTTCTGGGATAGAAGCTGTTTCTCAGCCTATTTGTCCTTGTTTTTATTATTGTCCTGTACCGTCTGCCAGATGGTAATGGTTCAAAAAAAAAAAAAGGGGGGGGGGGGCGAGGATGAGATGGATCTTTGAGAATATTTTGAACATTCTTTTTTTAATAGGTGGGTGTATTTTGAGGCTTCCTCAACGTGGGATGTGCAGGCATGATATTCTTCCGATTAAAATCGGAATTCCGATTTTTTTGGGAATCGCCCCCCCCTTTCCCCCCCACCCTTCTTTCTCCTCCTTCCCCTCCCCTCGGAGGCCCCGAGTCAGGAGTTCCTGGCGCGGCTCCAGTCCCGCGTTGCCTCAGGAAGGGAAAGGCAAAAAGGAAGAGCCGCGGTGGCGCTTTGCAACGGCAGCAGCGGCTCCTGGTTTTGCCTTTCCCTTCCCGAGGCAACGCGGGACTGGAGCCGCGTGGAGCTGCGCTGGCGGTAGCAACTCCTGACAGCCCCAGCCGGATACCTGAGCGGAGCCCGGGCGGTGCGAGTGGAGGCCGCTGAGCGGCAGGAAAAGGGAGCTGGGCCAGCCACAGACACGCCCGGCCCTGGCGAGGGAAAGCAGCGGGCGCTCCCCGGGCACGCGGCGGGGGGGTCTCTTTTGGCCGGCCCCGATTTTTTTTCCAGAGCGGAATATCATGCCTGGATGTGTTAATCCCGGATTACTTTGTAGTTTGACGTGCCCTCTTTTGAAAGAAAAAACAAAACAAAGACATAACAGTTCATTCCTATTTGGGGAGCTGATGTAGGAAGTCCTCCCCTTACAACGCCCATGATGGAGGCTGCCTGTAAATCACCTTTTTTTGGTGCCGTTGTAACTTGAAACGGTCGCTAAATGAACTGTTGTAAGTCAAAGACTGCCTGTACACAGAAGCCTTCCGTTAACTAGAAACCTTTTGTGTTTCTTTCTCAGAAATGTCTTTTCCCTCCATTCCTTTTTTCTGAAGCCATCACAACAAGCCATACATTTTCCAAGCGAAAATACCGATTTATTGCTGTGTTGGTCTCTTTTCCCGCAGTGCCACCCCAGGAGACAAGCATCCGGTCCACAACACCTTCCCTACAAGAATACCATCATGCCATCCACCACTCCTTCTAGGTCAATTTTGGCGCAGAGAGCCTTCACCCACAGCACCAAGCACACCATGAAAACGGCTTACCCCAAGAATCCAGGTAAGATCTTCCTTGAGTGTTTTTTTGTGGGTGGGGGTGTGTGTGGATGTCCCCGTGGGAACCTTCATCTCACCTTTGCAGGTGATCCAACGTCTTCAAATGCTCTTGAGAGCCATTTGGTGTGGATTAGGCCCTGTTCTACTGTATGCTGCTGTACAAATAGTCCAGGGGTCGGCAACCTGCGGCTCTAGAGCCGCAGGTGGCTCTTTCCATCCCTCTGCTGCTGCTCTGTTGCTCAAAATATGTGTCACAACCGCCATTGTACGACACCCGCTGGCATGCGATTTGAGCTTTCCAACCCTTGGTCGGTTTTGTGGCTCCTGGTGTTTTCTGTGGGAAAGGGATCCAAAGGGCTATTTGAGTGTTTAAGGTTGCCGGCTCCTGAAATAGTTCTTGATCTACAAAAACGTTGGTTTAGTGGCTAACCAAGGAGAGAAGCAACCTGGACTTAAGGAGAAAGTTGCAGCTGTTCTGTCCTTTGATTCAATTGTTGTGTATAAAGGCAGGCAGATAACTCTACAAATTCTTCCATACAAAGTTTCTTTTATTAGATTATATTAGATAATCTCAAGGTAACTCACGGTTACGTCGAGATGCATCTAATGTCCAATTGTTGAGATCATAGTGTAAAATGATAGTAATCTTTCCACCCCATATTTCATCCCATAGTAGTGGAGCCAAAGGAGAGACGCTAGCACGATGCTAGGGTCCAAGCAAGAGTGAAGGAACCTCCCCCAACCCACCAAGGGTCAATTCAGTGACCAATCAGGATTACCGATGTGGCCACATGACATGAACTACATTTCCCAGGATACCTTAACTACATTTACCATGATGCATTCCCTTAAGGGGACAGCTTCCAATTCCTAACTAACTATACCAATCCCCATTAACTATAACTGGCTGGACAGCACACTAACAGGGAGGACAATTGACCCGTGGAACAACTTGCCACCAGAAGTTGTGGGCGCTCCATCGCCGGAAGGTTTTTAAGAAGAGACCTGGACGGTTGCTTGTCTGAAATGGTATAGGGTCTATAGGGTGTACATATATGCTATAGAGTCTCCTGCTTGAGCAGAGGGTTGGACTAGAGGACCTCCAAGGTCCCTTCCAGTTCTGATTGATCATTTTGGTTGGTTGACCGTTGAAAGCTACAGCGGCACTGGGGGGGGGGGGGGAGCTGTGAGTTTTTGCACTTAGCAGCATTCCCAAGGGTGACATGATGAAAGTTGAGACGTTTGGCAACTGACAAGCCGCGTCGACAGAGGCGGCTGAATCCACCTCATAGCTGCCTTTCAGGTGGTCCTTGATTTACAACCACAATTGAGCCCCAAAATTTCTGTCGTTAAAGTGAGAAATGCAGTCAATGTTGCCCTAATTTACGGCTTTTCTCGCCGCTGTTAAGTGAGTCGCCGCAGTTGGAAAAGTTTGTCACCCGGTCGTTAGGTGAATCCGATGTTCTGCACGGAACTTCGCTGGTCAAAAAGGTCGCAAAGGGGGATTACCTGACCCAGGGACACTGCGACCGTCATAACTATGAGTCAGTTGCCAAGCGTCTGAATTTGTGGTAACGTTGAACGGTCGCTAAATGGGCTGGTGTAAGCCCAAGGGCTTCCTGGAACTTATTTAAATCCTCGCGGCCCATACAATTGGGCGCGGCTCCCGTTAACAAATGCCTCGCGACAGAAATTCCACTCTGGGTTGTGGCCGTGTGTCAAGGACTCTTGTCTGGTTTTCTGGCTCTCTAGGTATCGCAGGGAGGGTGCCTCTCAAACCCGCTTCCGTCGCCCCGGCCTTGCAGGACAGCCCACCGTGAGTATTTTTCCCCCCAAGACAATGACAAAAGTAGAGAGGGCGTTTGGGAGCGAGCTCAGCCTTTCTCGGCTTATCAATAATCCTCAACCTATGACCATTTAGTGACGGCATCGTTCCCACAACCACCAAACTTGGCTGTCTTTAAAGTCATTGACACTCACGCACACACACACACACATATAAATTGAGTGGTGAGTTGGCCTAGTGGTGGAGCTCTCGCCTCACAGGAGCTGGGGGTTCGAACCTAGATAGAAGCAGATATTTCTCTCCCTTGGCACAATGAGAATATATCTGCTGCGAACCCCGCATTGGCGACAGGAAGGGCATCCAGCCAGTAAATGGTCAACTCCATACGGGGTCATTAAATGAAAAAAAAAATTATATACTCGTGCTTCGCTTCGAAACTATGCGATCGGTCTTAGATTTTGGGAAGGAAAATAAGAGGGAAAAATTCTGCCTCTGCCTACCAGCATCCATTGGCATTCGTCTGGTTAGCGCCCTGTCAGTGTGGGAGAGAGTTGAGGGATGTTTGGAAACTGAAAGAATATTTGCCGCGTGAGCGAAGAGACAGCAAGGAGCCTGGGCGTGGCTTAGCTCAACTGTTCTGTACTAAAGCTGCTTGATGCTGCTGTGAAACTAAAACTGAAACTCCTCTGCTTGTGTTTTGCCTTTGGAAGAGATTTCTTTCTTTCAGGTGGCTTCAGAGTCTTAATAATAATAATAAATGATAATGATGGAAACACTCTAAATGCTCTGAGGGTCATTTGATAAAATCCTTTCTTAGGGAGCCCCTAGAAGCCAAGAGGAACCTACGGGCCCAATTTCAAGTTTGTAGGGTTTACGGTTCTGGAGATTTTGTGACGATCCGTGAGGGGCCTTTCGCTTATATATATATATATATATATATATATATATATATAAAACGTGCGTATGTGTTTTCTACCTTGATTCTCTTCTGCCCTCCCTTGTCCACGTCAGGCCAGAGAGGACCGTCACCATCGATGATTTTGAGATCGGGAGGCCGCTGGGCAAAGGGAAATTTGGCAACGTTTACCTGGCCCGGGAGAAGAGCTCCAAGTTCATCGTGGCGCTGAAAGTGCTCTTCAAATCCCAGATGGAGAAGGAAGGGGTGGAGCACCAGCTGCGGAGGGAGATCGAGATCCAGTGTCACCTCAGGTACGTGGGTTTGTGGCCCGAACCTCGGTCTTTACAGCGGGGCGGCTTTGAATCGCGGTTGAGAGGGGGGCTTCTCGGTAGTCCTCCCACGACACCAAAGCTTGGCTGTCTTATCAATTCCACTTACCCTGTTTATCTTCATATATATAAATCTATATACAGGTAGTCCCTCTACTTGGCAACAGTTCGTTTAGTTGTCACCGTCCTCTTTTAACGACCCAATCATCCCTTCTGGGGTGGAGTCTGGGCAAACAAATGGAGCCGAGGGTTTACTGGCCGGATGCCCTTCCTGTCGCCAGTGCCGAGTTTTTGTTCGGCCGATACATTCTCGTCGTTTTCTCAGAGAAATATTAGCCTCCAGCTAGGGTCGACCACCGCACCGTAACAGCAGTTCAATTTAGTGACCGGTTTGAAGCAAGAACGGCACTGAACCATGTGACTTAACGGCCGTTTTTCCACCCATACAGCCATTGCAGCGTGTGTGTCCCCCGGTCGATAGACAAAAGACGCAGCTGAAATGGCGCGTCTTTGTGACGATCGCGGTGATGGGCATGCTTCCCTTATGGGCGTAACTTGAGGACTACCTGTGAAGCACTCCTCCCGCAGAGCGCTTGAAGGAAGGTTAATCCCTGCCCGAGATTACAGGGTTTTTGTAGAATAAGATGGGAGGGCCAAGCTGGGGAAAAAAAATGTTTTTTGTTTTTTTTTAAAATTATCGGGGTTGCCATTTAACGTGTCTCCCCGCAGTCACCCCAACATTCTGCGCCTCTACAACTATTTCCACGACAAGAAACGAGTCTACCTGATCCTGGAATACGCCCCGCGCGGCGAGCTCTTCAAGGAGCTGCAGAAATACCAGCGCTTTGATGAGCAGAGAACGGCCACGGTCAGCCACGTTCTTTGAGGACTGGAAACTTGGGGTGGGTGGGGTGGTTTTAGGTCTCCTCTTTCCGTCCAACTTCGGGTTAATGGAGGGCAGCAGACCTGAAGGTTTGTCTATTTTAATAGTTTATTTAAGAGAGAATCTTTGTAGCTCAGGATCGGACTGTGGCGTCCTCGGGCACTCTGGGCTTGGTGGTTTTCTTGCAGGCGTCTCACGACCCGACTAGGGAACGGAATCAGTGTTAGGAGGGAGCGGGTGGTTTTCTTGGAGACATTTCATGAAACCCCAATAGATAACATCATCCGTGTCGGGGAGTGTGGGGTTTCTCCCCTGTTTATATACCGTATAGTAGCTTGCCCTGCCCTTTTTGTGTGTGGGGGGGGGGGTGTTCTTGGGGGGGCGCCTTAATTAGGCATTTGTTACTTTCACGTGGATAGTTTCAGCTTGGGGGGGGGGGGGCACAATAGGCCAAGCCAAAAATTGTTGACAATTCCTGGCAAATTGTAGACGATCTCTGGCTTTCTGACATATCAGCTATCAACAGGCACATAGAGGCAAAGAACATCTACCTACCACATAAAGCAGACAGGTGAAAAAGCCGAAAGACCAGAAAACCTTTGCCAGCCGTCGACACCCAGACAAGCAGAGATTTAACACCAAGATTAATACTGATGCACAATCACTAAATAACAGCCTAATCGAGGCAATACCAAGGACATTCCCGTAAAGAGATGGCAAACTCTACTCCCTTCTAGCACTGACTATGTTACCTAGTTGGGTCGGGAAACGTCTGCAAGGAAATCATCAAGTTCAGAAAGCAACAACCCCCCTCTTCCTCCACTCCACAAACCCCATTCCCTTCTAGCACTGATGGCATCACCTAATTGGGCCATGAAACGTCTACAAGAAAACAATCCAGCTCAGAGCACCAAAGCCGCCACCACCCCGCAAGTAATTTAAGTTCAGGTTTTCCGTTGAGGGCTGTGGGTTTGGGCCCGGCTCTCCCCTACCTTCGTGCACCAAAACGGGCACTTGGGGTGATTTGGGCCTCCCGCTGAGGTTGGCATTACCAACACCCACCCACCTCCCACCTGATGGATTTCAAAGACCAGTCACTGTGCAGGGTGCCAAGATGCCTGACTGCCTGGCAGTGTTTTATTACATTTATAGGGTTTTTACAAGAAGACCAAGGCAACATAGATACAGGATCTGGATCGGAGAATAGATCCCACATGGGTGAACCCCCCCCCCCAACCACATTGGTACAACTTCCCAAACAATCCTTAAGACTAGTTAGTAAAATGAGGTCGCCTATATGTCTGTAAAGTCTGGGACTTTCCACCTTCACCAAGATGTAGGGAATTAGATCATGCCAATAGCCAAGAGGCCCCATATAGGTCTAAGACGCTGCGGTGTGCCACTAGCATCACCTACAGGATCTCAATTGCCACTACAGCCGCCCCCTTTGTGCCCGCCTCTACAGTTCATGGAAGAGCTGGCCGATGCCCTCCAGTACTGCCACAATAAGAAAGTGATCCATCGCGACATCAAGCCTGAGAATCTACTAATGGGCCTGAAAGGGGAGCTGAAGATTGCCGACTTTGGCTGGTCGGTCCACGCCCCCTCGCTCAGGTGGGTCGGTCGCAGGGGCGGGCTTCAAAAGCTTTGGCCGCGGGTTCTCTGCCCGGTTGATGGGTGGGCGTGGCCTACCGGGACTTCCGGGAGGCCCGTTTCTCGCCTTCCCCAGGCTCCGGAGGCTTCCCTCAAGCCTCTGGGAGGGCGAAAACTGCTTCCCGCGGGCTCCGGAGGCCGGAAACGGGCTCGTTTCCGGAACTTCTGGGAGGCCCGTTTTTTCTTCCTCCCCAAGCCTCTGTGTGGGCCCTGCACTTAACCTGGTATCCAAAA
This sequence comes from Notechis scutatus, assembly GCF_900518725.1. The sequence goes on from NW_020717253.1 coordinate 25,458, forward strand.
CAGGCCACACGGAGACTGTGGGGAGGAGAGGGGTTGGAGGGGCAGGGCAGGGTGTCTGGGGCCTGCCAGGGATGGGATTTGGCGGTTCGTTGAATCAGCCGTAACGTTAGCAATGGGTCTGCCCGAATGTTCTGCCCAAGGCTTCTTGAGGCTGCAATTAATCACACACGCTTAGTCCAAACAACCCTCTTTTTATTTCAACGCTGGGAATTACGTGCATTCCCAGACCGCAATGAGTCCCAAACAGTCCCTCGAGATAAGCACCCACCTTTCTCTCCTTTGAATTGCTGCCAACAACTAACGTGCCAAATTAACTATAAAAAGCCAAACGGACTACAAAGTCCACCCGGAGAGTTTAAAACCGATCAGAGTGAACAAAGTTGCTTCCTGCAAGGGCTCGTGTCCCTTTGCTCCTCGTTTATGTCATATGGGAGGGCCAATCATTTCCAAGCCTTACTCTCAAGTTGCCCCTTTTATCTTAGCTGCTCTTTCCTTCTGGCAGCTCTGTGCCCACGCACGCTGGGAACAGGCTCCCCTTGTTCCTCTGCCTTGCTGCTGCCCGGCTCCGAAGGCAGCACCCCACTCCCAGACGGCCCAGGCCCCATCTCTGTATTGGACACAGGACCCTCGTCCGAGTCCTCCCCAGACTGGCCCATGGTCCTCCCCACTGTCCGGCTCTGCTGCCGTCTCCGCAGGCTGCCAACAGACCACAACACCAAACCTGGGCGAACCCTGTAACAGCCCACCCCTGGTTGGTGACCCCCCCCACACACACACACACTGACTTTGGGGTGGGCGGCTTGGGTGATTTGGAGCATTGGAAAGCTTCCCTCACGGCTTTCCTTGGGGTCGCCATCTTCTGTTTTTTTGTTTGTTTTGCAAATTGCTCTTCAAGGAGGAAGACCATGTGCGGCACTCTGGATTACCTGCCCCCCGAGATGATCGAAGGCAAAGCCCACAACGAGAAAGTGGACCTCTGGTGCATTGGGATCCTGTGCTACGAGTTCTTGGTGGGGAATCCGCCCTTCGAGAGCGAATGCCACTCCGAGACCTATCGGCGGATCGTGTCGGTGAGCCTGGCCAGGACGAACAGAAGGCCTTCTGGCCGAGATTAAGTGTATAATTCCAGACCAGGTCGACGGAGATTCCTCGGCCACCCACCCAGGTCATGGGTGTTGTCCCAAAGGTGGTTTTTTTCCCCGAGAAGCAACTGGGCTTCCTTGCGTTTTGCTTTTGAAGACGTTTCGCTTCTCAATCCCAGAAATTTCTTCAGCTGTGACTGAAAGGTGGGGAACGGAAAGGTATAATTATATTTCTTGCAGGCAGTTGGTCATTTGCATCTTTTTAGAGCAGGGGTGTCAAACTCGATTTCGTTGAGGGACGCATCGGGGTTGTGTTTGACCTTGAGGGGAGGGGGGCCTGGCCAGCTCATTGTCACTCGTGTTGGGGGGAGGGGTCACCTGTGGAGGCCAAGTGCTAAGGCAGGACTTCCTTTAGACCCTCCCTCCCATTATAACCCTTCCTTAATTTTCTTTAATCCCTTCCTTCTCCCTCCCTACTTCTCTTTCTCAATTCCTCCTGCCTTCCTCAATCCCTTCCTTCTTCCCCGTTTCTCCCTCCTTCCTTCCTCAATCCCTTCCTTCTTCCTCCCTCCCTCCTTCCCTTTCTCAATTCATCCTTCCTTCCTCAATCCCTTTTTTCCTTCCTTTGTTCCTCCCTTCTCAATCTCTCCCTCCCTCCTTCCCTTCCTCCCTTCCTTTCCTTCCTTCCTTCCTTCCTCCCTTCCTTTCCTTCCTTCCTTTCCTTCCTTTCCTTCCTTCCTTTCCTTTCCTTCCTTTCCTTCCTTCCTTTCCTTCCTTCCTTCTGTCCTTTCCTTCCGTCCTTCCTTTCCTTCCTTCCTTCCTTCCTTCCTTCCTTCCTTCCTTTCCTTCCTTTCCTTCCTTCCTTCCTTCCTTTCCTTCCTTCCTTCCGTCCTTCCTTTCCTTCCGTCCTTCCTTTCCTTCCTTCCTTCCTTCCTTCCTTGCTTCCTTTTTTCCTTCCTTTCCTTCCTTCCTTCCTTTCCTTCTTTCCTTTCCTTTCCTTCCTTCCTTCCTTCCTTCCTTCCTTCCTTCCTTCCTTCATGAGCCGAAGTGGTGCAGTAGTTAGAGTGCAGTACTGCCAGCTGCCTGCAATTTGACTGGCTCCGGGTTGACTCAGCCTTCCGCCCTTTTGAGGTGGGTAAAATGAGGACCCAGATTGTTGGCGGCCGAGAGGCTGACTCTGTTCACCGCTTAGAGGGGGCTGCAAAAGCACCGTGAAGCGGTATATAAGTGCTGTTGCCGTTCCTTCCTTTTCTTCTTCTTTCCTTCCCTCTTCCTTCTCTCTCCTTCCTTCCCCTCTTTCCTTATTTTTCCTCCCTTGCTCTCTTTCCATCTCTTCTTCTTCTTCTTTTTCTTCGCCTCTCTTTTTTCTCCTTTCATGTCCCTTTGCGTGCTTGAGTGCAAGAAGGGAAACATTTCTCATTTTGTTTTGCTAGTCCCCTGCCAGCAAAAACGGAGTCCGGGGGAGAGGGGAAGTGTGGCCTCCCCAGGCTCCCGTTTTTTCTGGCAGAAAGCTGCAGGAGAACATGGCCCTCCTGAGCTCGGTTTTTGCTGGCCGAGGCACTGCGGGTTGGTCCTTTTGTTTTTTTCCAGGGCAGCCCCACAGGCCGGATCTAAGCACCCAGAGGGCCAGAGTTGTTGAGGCCACTTGGAGGTTTGTCTGTGGGGATGAGATGTCTGCACCTGGGTTCAACGGTGAAATGACACAGGGTAGAAAGCACCCTGCAGAAAGCACAGCTCCACAACCCAGCTCCTTTCAGCAGCAGCTCCAAGACTCCACACCCCCTTTGCATTAATCGGGTGGCTATGAGGACACAGGTAAACCTCCAAGTGGCCTCAACGACCCTCTAAAAGGACGCAAATGACCAATTATCTGCAAGGAGCATAAATCCTTCCATTCCCTTCCACCCAGTCAGAGCTAAAGAAGCTTCTGGGATGAGAAGTGAAACGTCTTCAAGGAAAAAAACCCAGACAGTCCAGTTGCCTCTTGAAAAAGCACTTTTGGGACATTCAAGGCGAGGCTTTCCTGCCCGAGGTGGGATTGGAATTCATGGCCTCTTGGTTTCTTAAGCCAGCATCTTTCCCATCACACCAAACGGGCTCTCTTTAAATTTATTTGCATATATACATACATACATCCCGTGATCCCCCTTTTTCAACTTCTGACCAGCAAAAGCCACATTCACTTAACGCCCCTGTTGCTTGCTCAACCTCTTGAGAGAGATTCAACCTGGAAATAAGGAGAAACTTTCTGACAGTGAGAACAATCAACCCATGGAACAGCCTGACCTTGGAAGTTGTGGGAGTGCCATCACTTGAGACTTTCAAGAAGAGATTGGACTGCCATTTGTCAGAAATGGTGTAGGGTCTCCCGCTTGGGCGGGGGGTTGGACTAGATGACCTACAAGGTCCCTTCCAACTCTGATTATCTGTTATCTGCGGGGATTCGCTTAACAACGGTGGCAGGAAAGGTAAAATGGCAAAAAACTCAGTTCACGAATGACTCGCTTAGCAACAGAAATTGTGGTCATACGTTAAGGTTTACCTGTACACTCAAAAGAGAAGAAACCTATGATCAGATAACCCAGTTTTCTGCTCTTGAACCAGCCACGATGTCTGGGATTGTAGTCTAGTCACCTGCTGGGCCAAGGGTTGGCAACTTTAAAGTCTCAGAAAGCCATTTGGATCCGTTTCCCACAGAAAAGAAAACCACCAGGAGCCACAAAACCTACTGGAGGTTGAAAAGCTCAATAAATAGTGTGCTGGCTGGTGTCGCACATTGGTGGTTGTGACACATATTTTGAGCTGACAGGGAGCCTCAGATGAAAAAAGTCACATGCGGCTCCGGAGCCACAGGTTGCCGACCCCTGTGCTAGGCTAAAATAAGTTTTGCAAGTGTTTGCTAACTTCTCCATGTCTCCCTGGTGCGTTTGTGTGCTCAACTCGGCTCCATTTCCTTTCCTAACAGGTAGATCTCAGGTTCCCCTCCTTTGTGACAGAAGGCGCTCGGGATTTGATTGTGAAGCTGCTGCGTCACAACCCATCCGACCGTCTCCCGCTACAAGCCGTAATGAATCACCCTTGGGTGAAAGCCCACTCCAAGCGGGTGCTACCACCGGTCTTCAACCCGGAATCCCCGAACTAACGTTGGATACCCAGATGAATGATGTCCCCAATATATGGGGGCTGCTATGTTTTTGTTTTGTGGTTTTTGCGTGCTATCTCAGGGTTTTGGGGAGGGACATCTTTTCTGGATTGGAAACATCCTTGCACCCCAAGATACAGACAGAGATCTTGTTTCGGAGAGCTTGGAAAATAATGTGGGTGGCCACCGTCACCTGGACAGGCAGCTATGTCTAGATATAGGAATCCCCCTTTGATGCTTTGATCTTGGCTGACCTCCTTTGGGATCATCCCGGATCTGCCACTGTGTGCAACTTCTTGCAAATCTGTTTTTTTTCCCCAAGGAATAAGCCAAAACGGTATGCCCCATCTTAATATATATATATATACTCTAGAGAACTGTTAGTAATTTCAATAAAACTTATTTCAGACTTGGCAAATCAGACCTTTTTTTTAAATTGGTTTTTCTCCTAATATCTGCATATCTGGAAGTTGTGCTGATTATTCCAAGAACAGTGAAAATGGAAATAGCTGGATTGGCATTGGGGCTTGGCATGATGTTTCAATTAACCGTTGAAAGGGATAAAACAAGAAATAGGAATTACAAATAGTTCTCAAATTACACACACACACACACAACACACACACAGAGACAGTCTTCTTTTTCTTTTATCTGTGTTAATCTGTCCATTTCTGCACAGTCCAATATTTTTAAAATTATATCTTCTTTAGGTGTTTCCTCTCTTTTCCAATGTTGTGCAAAATACAATTCTTGCCGCTGTTAAAACATGTAATATCACATATACATTCCCTTTGTTATATTTTTCTGGTATTATGCCTAACAAAAATAGCTCTGGCTTAAAATCTTTATGTGGTCTTCAAATTTTTTTAAACTGCATATGCCTTTTCGCCCAATTTTTTTTTGCTTTTGGGCACGTCCACCACAGATGGTAGTATGTGCCCGTTTTTTTTTATTACATTTCCAACATTTGGTGGACATATTTTTTTTAAAGAAATAGCTAATCTCACCGGTAGTAAGTGCCACCTATAAAACATTTAATACAAATGTTCTTTATAAGTGGTTGCCATCGTCCATTTATAGTTTCTTTCCCAGAGTTTTTGCCAGTTACCTAGTTCTATCATTGGAATTACAGCCATTTCTTTAGACACTGTTCGAAGTTACAACACTACAGTAAAATATTGTAGTCTTATATTTACAATCTTTCGTTTAGTGACTGTTGAAAGTTATAATGGCACTGGAAAAAGTGACTTTATGACAATTTTTCACAGAATAGTTGCAGCATCCTAACATTTGCTTTTTTGCAACCCGGCATCTTTGTGCCGTTCACTCCAACCTTCCCATAAAGCTGACTGGGGATGATGGGGTGTGAAGTCCCCCAGGCATCAACTTGGCATTGCCCATCCTTCAATCCTGCTTAGCTTGGGACTTAGGTTTCGTCGAATTTTAGTTGGGACTAAACCCCCCAACCGACTGGTCTCCCAAACCAGGATAGCTGGTTTGTGCGAAGCCAGGCCCAACCCTGTTTATTCCAGTCAGGTGGATCAAAATGCCCTAATTTGGGGTCTTCAAAGTTATGACTTCAAGTGTGATGCAGTGGTTTAGAGGGAGCTCTCCCGTTACAATTGGGGCTGTGAGTTTGATTCTAGGTAGAGGCAGACATTTCTCCCTGGGCCAAAGTTGAGAATATACTGTGTTTTGGGGACTATAAGATACACAGGACCTTATTTTATGCCATATACACACACCTAATCCTTACATATATCTGTATATCACTACTATGGATCTATCCTATCCTCTTTTGCCTTTTAGTGTGAAGTCTACCTTTGGTCTATCCATTTGTACCAGCAGTTCCAGCTGTTGTAGTATATTGAAGTGTCTTTATTTTTTAATGCCGAAGTTAATTTGTCCATTTCTGCACAACCTGAAATTTTTTGAATGATCATCTCTGATGGAACATGAGGCTGCTTCCAACATTGTGCAAAAGCCAATCTGGCCGCTGTCAAAATGTGTATTATTATATATTTCACTTTTTTTTTATATTTGTTTATCAAAGATCCCTAACAGAAAGGACTCTGGTTTGAATTCGATCTGTTCTCTTGTCATTTCTTCCAGCCAATTTCTAATTTTCTGCCAATATTTTTGAGCTTCTGTACAAGACCACCACATATGGAAAAAAGTTCCTTCTTTTTTTTTGCATTTCCAGCAATTCGGACTCATATTGGGGTGCATCTTCGCTAATCTCGAAGAAGGAAAGTGCCATCTATAAAACATTTTATAGGCATTTTCTTTGTATGCTACCGATTTTGTAATTTTATTATTTCTACCCCAGACCTTTTCCCATTCTGTTATGGTGATGCTACGTCCTATATTCCTACTCCAGGCTATCATGTTCCCTTTTACAATTTCTTCTAATTCTACTTCTAATAAATAATTATAAAATTTTGTTATATTTTTTTTGCCTGATCCTAATAAAATTTTATCTAATTGCTGGAGTTTATTGTTAATTCCAAATTCTTGTCCTGTTTATGTCTACTTTAAATTTGAAGATATGCCCACTGGTCAATTTTTAGTCCCCGCTCTTAAAGTTCTTGCCACGATTTCAAATTTCCTTGCGTATCCAATAGGTCCTTATATTTAATCATTTTAGTAATATCCAGATTATTTGGATGAATCATCGCCTCCATTGTTGAAATCCAAATTGGTATTTTTAAATAGTGTTTTTTCCGTATTTTCTTCCAATTAGTTAATAATGAGTCTCTGATTAGGTGTCTGTGAAAATATTTCTGGCTAGTTTTCCCTACATCCCATAAAAAAGCATGCCACCCCCCTCTGCAAGTCATGGCCTTCTAAGAATAATATTCTCTTATTGGTTAAATTCACCCATTCCTTCAACCATACTAAAGAGGCTGCACGAAATACAACTCCCAATTTGGAAGTGCCAGCCCTCCCCTGCTCTTCATATCCTGCATTGCCTTTAAATTTATTCTAGGTTTTTTCCCTTACCAGATAAATTTTACAGTTATTTTATTAAGTTCTTCAAAAAAAAAAAGTGTGTACTTTGATTGGGATCGTCTGAAATATATATAGGAATTTTGGAAGAATATTCATTGTAATAGCAGCAATCCTGCCTAATAATGAAAGTTGCAGCTTGCCTCATGTTTCTAAATCCTTCTTTACCTGTTGCATCAATTTATCATAATTATTTTCCTTAAGTGTCTTACAATGTGCTGTCAACCATATTCCTAAGTATTTAACTGTATCACTTGTATTCCCATAACTACTACTAGTTCTATTTTCTGTTTTTCTGTTAAATTTTTAGTCATTAATTTTGTTTTCTTCCTATTAATTTTAAGTCCTGCTACTGCTCCAAATTGTTCTAATTCATTCATCAATTTTTGTCCTCTTTCTATTGGTTCTTCAATGAAAAAAAAATCATATCATCCGCAAAGATTTCACCGAAATCTTCAATAGATCACTAGAGATGTGCTATGTTCCTTCTTGCTTCAATATCATCCCAGTGCCAAAGAAGCCCTCCATCAAGGAATTGAATGACTACAGATCAGTTGCTCTATCTGTAGTTATTAAAACCTTTGAAAGGCTTGTGCTGTCCCACCTGAAAACCATCACGGATCCACTGTTAGATCCCATGCAGTTTGCATACCGAGCAAATAGATCGACAGATGATGCTGTTAATAGGGCTCTGCACTACATCCTACAACACCTTGAATCTCTGAATACCTACGCAAGGGTCCTCTTTGTAGATTTCAGTTCAGCAATCAATTCCATCATTCCAGATGCTCTTCTAAGTAAACTAAACCAACTAGCGGTACCTGAACACTAAGTGGATCATAAGCTTCCTAACAGACAGGAAGTGGCAGGTGAACCTAGGCAGAACCATATCTGATACCTGTACAATTAGCACAGGGCCGCCCCAAGGCTGTGTGCTTTCTCCACTTCTCCCTATATGATTACATCTCAAAAGATCCATCTGTTAAAATACTGAAGTTCACAGATGACACAACAGTGATTGGTCTCATTCGAGACAACGACGAATCCGCATACAGACAGGAGGTTGTACAACTTGCCTCATGGTGTAACAGGAACAATCTGGAATTGAACACACTCAAAACCATAGAAATGGTGGTAGACTTTAGGAGAAATCCTCCCATACTACCACTTCTTACAATACTAGACAACACAGTATCAACAGTAGAGACCTTCAAATTTCTAGGTTCTATTATATCACATGACTTAAAATGGACACCTAACATCAAAAACATCATCAAAAAAGCACAACAAAGAATGTTCTTTCTGCGACAACTCAGAAAGCTCAAACCGCCCAAGGAGCTGCTGATCCAGTTCTACAGAGGAATTATTGAGTCTATCATCTGCACCTCTATAACTGCCTGGTTTGGTTCTGCAACCCAACAGGACAGACCAGAGCATAATTAGGACTGCACAAAAAACAACTACCCACCTTCCTTCAATTGAGGACCTGTTATACTGCATGAGTTAAAAAGAGGGCTGTGAAAATATTTACAGACCCCTCACATCCTGGACATAAACTGTTTCAACTCCTACCCTCAAAACGATGCTACAGAGCCCTGCACATCAGAACAACGAGACACAAGGACAGTTTTTTCCCCAAAGCCATCACTCTGCTAAACAAATAATTCCCTTGAAAGGACATTTTGACATGAATCAATCTAACCTCTGCTCTTTGCATCTGTTAAAGAAGTTGCTTGTACAATTTGGTGAGGATGGAAATCATTTGTTCGGAATTCATTCTGTAAGAGAATTGTATGTATCCTTTTCTATCTGGTTTCTCGCCTCTGCAATTTGCTTCAGAGCTAGACACATCCTTGGAGACGATTCCCATGAACGTCCTGCTCCATAGATGGGGGTGAGGAGGTGGGAAGGAGCTATCCAGGAGCATGAACCCACAAGGACAAGGGATACTGTGTAAAATAACAAAGTATGGATTGAGAACGGACAAAGAACGCTCCATGGATAAAGAAGGGGAGGGCACGGGCAAGACATTGCCCACATTAATAACGAACCTTTGTCTCTGATTGGATAAACTTAGTTTCTATCAACGTGAAATGTATATAATACTCTGAGCCACTCTCACAGTGTGTGGCTATTCCTTACATGCATTTTGTCTGTATGTTTTGGACATAGTACTCACCCAGACTTTTTGCTTTGGCCAAAGAATAAAAAAGTTATTTTTGCAAGCCTCCTCTTTGGCATTTCCGTGGCTTGGGGAAACTTCTGGGACCTTGCACCCTCAACACTGTCCAACTTTACAAAATCTGCACTACTATTACTGTAAATCTTCTCATCACTCCTTATCACCAACTCCTCCCACTTGTGACTGTATGACTGTAACTTTGTCGCTTGTATCCTTACGATTTATATTGACTGTTTCCTACTATGATTTGATTGCTTATTGTACCCTATGACTATTATTAAGGTTTGGACCTTATGATTCTTGACGGATGTATCTTTTCTTTTATGTGCACTGAGAGCATTTGCACCAAGGCAAATTCCTTGTGTGTCCAACCACACTTGGCCAATGAAGTATTCTATTCTATTCTATTCTATTCTATTCTATTCTATTCTATTCTATTCTATCAAGTTTAGAGAAGGAAAACAAGGGAAAAAAATAGTTTTAGGCCTCTGTACATCCCATTTTCGGCCTCCCTGTCTCCCAGAAGCACTCTGCAGACCAAAAATTAATTCATTTTTGCCTCCCAACCCCCCTGCGCGTCCTGTTTTCAGCCTCCCCAATGCCAGGGAGGAAAAACTGGGATCCACAGAGGCCTCTGGAGGACCGGTTTTGGCCTGCAGAGTGCTTCTGGATGCTGGGGAGGGCAAAAACAGGATGTGCGGAGGGTTTGGGAGGCCCAAAACAGGCCATATTCGCTCTATAAGATGCACAGACATTTTCACCACTTTTTTTGGGGGGGGGGAGTGCATTTTATAGTCCACAACCTGTTGAATATAACTCCGTACTGGCGATAGGAAGGGCATCGGCCAGTAAAACACTGAGCTCCATTCAGTTGCACAAGATTCCACCCCACAAGGGCTTATGGAAAGAAAGAAGATGAAAGCTATGACTTCAAAACCTCACATTTGAATGTTTGTTTGTTTTCACTTGCGGGTGGTGCTGATATCGTGTTTTGAACCGATTTTTATTGAAATGTTAGAGGTTTTTCCTTCCCTTCTCCTTCACCAACTTGGTTGAAAAGGAAGCCGACCAAGATGGCGGACTCCTTCTCACTCCTCCTCCTCCTCCTCTCCTCCCCCCCTCCCCTCTCTGAAATGCCCGGATGTGACAGCTCGTCCGCCATTTTGTTGCCTCTGCCGAAGCGAGCAGCTTCATTCGGGGAGCGCGAGCCTCGCAGCCGCCGCCGCCACCACTGACCACCCGACCGCCCGCCACAGCCAGCGTCCTCCGCGATGTAAGTAGCACTCAATGCAACGCGGGCACCGGCGTGCAATGCTCCTCTTTTTGCATTAAAACAGGTGCACGCGAGAAAGCGGGGTTTTGGTTTTTTTCTCCTCGGCCGCCCACGCCTCGGATGCCGCCTGCGGTAATGGAAGGGGGGGCGTCGCGTTTTATTTTTATTCCCCCACCTCCCGGGTGGGGAAGGGTCATTGCAAGGAGATGAGCGGCTTGCATTGGTTTTGGTGCATAGGAAACCGACTCTCCCTCCCACGCATTTTTTCTTTTTCTTGGCCTGGGGGGCAAATCTGCCCCTCTTTTGGTGAAGGGCGTGAATAGGGAGAGGGCTAGGGAAAGAGAAAATACATAAAGCAACCTTTCTGCCTTTTAAAAAAATATTATTTTGCTGCAATTGATGCTTCCTTCTTGGTATCTTCTCCCCCAGACCCATCCAATAGTCTAGGGTGCTCTGATGAAAAGACGGGGGCTTTCAGATCTGGGGGGGCTGCTGCCTTTCAGACGCCCCCTCCCCAAATAAAAAAGGGGGAAGACTTGGCTTTAAGCGCTCTCTCCCCCCCCCCCACCGTATGGCACGTACCTCGTGTGCCCCAATGAATGAAAATCTCCTTTTTTAAAACCTCCTTCCCCCAAAAAAATCTCGAAAACGGGAGACGACCCTCTCCAACGCCTGCGCCCTCCCCCCCCACCCGCCTGGGGTGAAGGAAAGAAAAGGAGAAAATAAAAACCCTACCGGTAATATTGTGTTTATTTTTTCCCCCTCCCTCTTATTTAAATCCTTTCCCAGGAATAAATGAGGTCATCTTTGCACGCTTCTCTTTCCCTTTTGCAAACGTGCAGAAGAGACGGTGGGTGGGTGGCGGTGCTGCCTTTGAATGCAACGTTTCTTTTTGCCTTTTAATATTTTTACAGCCCCCTCCCCCATTCATCTAGGGTGGAGATGGAGCCGTGCATTTGAATTGCAGCCCTCCCATTTTAATGCACACATGTGTCTGTCTATCTATCTATCTATCTATCTATCTATCTATCTATCTATCTATCTATCTATCTATCTATCTATCTATCTATCTATCTATCTATCATGTATCCATCCATCCATCCATCTGCATTGTATGTATGTATTCATTGTATGTATGTATGTGTATGTATGTATGTATAGTCTGGCTCTGTGCAAATTAACGGGGGGGGGGGGCCTCATTGGGACCTACTGAGCCCCCCCCCTCCAAAAATAAAAAAGGGTAGAGAAGGATTCAAAACAGAAGGGGAAAAATAAATAAAAGCACTTTGGAAAAGAGAGTCATTCCCCGCCCTGTTTTGCATACAGGTGGTGGGAGGTGTTATTGACAAAAATAAAAATTAAAGGGGCTGTAAAAATAAACACCTCTTTTTTCCCCCACCTGAGAATTGCAAATAGTGAAAATTTGGGCGGGTGGGAAGAGGGTTTGCAATAAAACGCCCCTTTTGCAAGCTGTCTGACAGAACAAAAGGTTTGAAAGGAAAGGATGGGGCACCAAGAGGTAGTGATTTTTTTGAGGGGGGGTGCCGCCTCTTGAAAAGACAGGTGCATCCACTTTTCTTCCCCATTTGAGTATTTTTAGATTTTGCAAAGACAAGCTGGGCAGATGGAGGATGCTAAAAATATTTTTTTTAAACCCTGTTTTTTTTCTCCCCCCAGGCTGTGACACTTCTATGGTTTTCTGTGTAACTTTTGGGGTTGTTGCAGTATTTTATTTTGTCCTGGATTTTGGGTGGGTGGATGAAGAGGGTAAGAAACACCCCGATTTGGCTTCCCAATCCCCCAGGCTAGGTGGGTGCGTGGTAGGGAAAAACTCCCAGGGGGCTCTAGGAAAGTTACAAAAATAAAATAATAAAAAATAAAAATGGAATTTGCAAAGGGGTGAAGATGCATTGATGGTTGGTGGTTGGGGAGTGGAATATGGGTAGAGGGGTGGTGTTCATAAAAGGAATAGGGTGTGTGTGGCAGCTATCCAAAATACAGAGGTGAGACATTTCAGGGTGATTTGATGCGGCTTGCTTTTTAGCTGGGAATGACAACATTTTAATATCTGAATGGCACCGAATTGGCGATTGGAATGGAGGTGGGAGATGTCATATTTTATTGGTGTTCTTCAAACCAAATTTTAAGATGGGTGGAGTTCAACTCCCAGAATTCCCCAGCCAGCAATGTCTAAAGATGCTCCTGGGATCGTGCAGAATGCCGCTGTGTGTGTGTTGTTTTCGGAGAATCTGGTGGAAAAAGAAAAGAAAAAAAAGCCACAGGTCTCGTGGGAAATATATACAAAATGCCTATTCCGCAATTGCAACTGGGGGAAATGCAAATCTGACATCAATGATTTATTATCCGGTGGGATTTAGGGCCTCAATCTCTTAAAGTTTCATGATAAACCTATTATTATTATTATTATTATTATTATTATTATTATTATTATTATTATTATTATTATTATTATTATTATTATTATTATTATTATCTAACAAGGGGATTGAATGGAAAGACTGCCTAAAAACACCCAGCCTCCAGCCAGTGCTGAATCACCACCTGCAAAATAAAAATAAAAAGATAAATCTGAAATATCCAGTTTGTTCTTCCTGGTGAACTTATTGCAATTTCCTCCTTTGAAGTCAACTTTGATTTATTTTATTTATTAAATTGCTGTCCATCCCACCATCAAGAAACACCATGCCCTAATTTCATATATATATATTTTTGATAGCGAGCAAGCAGGTATTTCATTCCTTTTTAAAATCTCAATTTTTCCCCTTGTAAAGTGTTTCTATTTGCAATTCCCCCCCAAATCCTGGGGATCTTTCCCCCCCCCTTTCTCTCAATGCTTTGTTCCCTGTTGTATGATCCATATTTTCATCTTTCTTTTTTTTTTTAAAAAAAAAAAAGGAATTGACACCACTTTGGATTGCAAGGCTCTGATTTGAGAGAGCTTTATCAATAAATCATTAAAAGGCAGCAAAATCCTGAGTTGCAGATCCTGCAATTGAAAAAAGGAAGTTTTGAGGTTAGGTCGGTTTTCAATCAAAAACCCACAAAACTCTCTCTTTTTTCCCAATCCTTTCTAACCCTGGAGAATCCTTTCTCCTGGAGGAAAATACGAGCTGGGCGAAAGCCAGAATAATGTGATTTTTTATTTATTATTATTATTATTATTATTCCTTTGTCAAGGTGGGATTCAAATTCACAATTCCTATGGGTGGATCTGCCTTAAATCTGATCTGCAGAGAGAAATCGTGTGAGGGCTGAACAAAGCCTCTTGTTCACAGAGTGCTAAGCCGGTTGAGCTGCGGCCTGGTGCTTCTCAATTGTTTGCTGCCTTTGGAGACAAAGAGTTGCATTCTTTGTGGGTTGTGTCACACTCACAAGGCTGATTCTTCAGCCTTACAGAATAGCCACTGGGTCAGTACGTCCCGATTTCTGCAAATTTTAAGATGGGTGGACTTCCAGAATTCCCCAGCCAGCATAGCTGGGGGAATTCTCAAGAGTTGAAGTTTCAACCATCTTAAACTCACTCAGGTTCAGAAACACTGCAAAATAACAACAACAACAACACAACAATAATTGCTCCTAAATCTAGCTTGGTTTGCTTGCCTCTCAAGACTCAGCCACTTACCTTGGACAAATCTTCTTGGTCTCCTTTCCTTCTTCTGTTTATTCCTCACTAATAATGATAAATCCAGATGATGATGATTGTCTTGCCACCATGGATTTGTGTGTTCCTTTCTTGGCAGTTGTGTTCCTTGTTAAGTGGGAGACTGGTGATATCTGAATTTACATTTATATAGATTCATTTTTTTTTCCTTAGGAAATATTTTTGGGTACCCATGCCTGCTCTGGAAATATTTATGAATGAATATTTTACTATCCTGAATTAAAGGATTACAAGGTCATAAAAACGGAGTTTGTTTGTATCCTGCCTTTATTATTGTTTTTACAAATAACTGGAGGCAGCAAACACACCGAATATTTTCTTGGCAAATGGACAGCTGTGTTCTCATCAAGGCTGTTCTTTTTTTAAAAATGTGGAATTTAAAATGTGGATTTTAACATGCTTAAAGCTTTTACTTCCTGTTTTGTGGGGTTGGATGGCAGGAATTTTTATTTTCTGTACGCCCGTCTAACTCAATAGCAAGCAGGGGGTAAATTGATTTATATCTTAATATATATTTAGTCCTCTCATCCTCAGTAAAATTTGAGTGGCTGTAAATGGGAGATCTGTGGCTTGGCTTTGCAACTTCAATTTTCAATGCAGAGCTCCCTATCCATATAAAAATATAGATGTATTTGATTGTAATTTCCTAATGGGGGTTATTTTTGTGAATATTATTCCACAGGCTGGGAAAACAGCCAGTTTATTTGACAACGGATGCTTTCCAAAGATTTCCTCTTTCCTGCTCAAGTTACTAGTCCTCACAGTCTCCAAATCTAGGAGGATGGTTGAATTCAATGCACCTGAAGCACCAGGTGCATTGAATTCAGGTGCATTAAATTCAACCATCCTTGGTTTGGAGGATGGTTGAGTTTGGAGAAAAGAGGAGATTATAAAGTTGGGAGAATATATATTAGGAGGTAGAGAAATGGAAATGAATAAATTGAAAAATATTTTTGGATAAAAGGATTAGGCAGATTTGTGGGACGACTGGCAGCAAAAAATAGTGGGGATGAAAATGATGGTTGGGTTGAATATGAAAGATGTAGATAAGGACCTAAGGGAGGAGTATGGGACGCAAGTTAAAAAGAGAAGAAGTGAAACTTTCAAGAGGATGAGAGAAAATGGATAGGAAGGATTCTTTTTCTAAAAAAAAAAAACAAGATTGGCTATATTAAAAATTAGAATAATTAAGAAATTAGGAAATAGGGAGAAGATTGTTATATATATTCTTACATAACATATTTAAAGTGAATGTTAGAGGTTAAGATCAGATTTTGAAAAAGGGTGTTATCAGGTATGTTAAAAAATAATGCTATTAGAAGGATGTAGCAAATATTGACTAATTGAAAAATGAAGGATTATGTGTTGATACAGATAGGTATAATAACATTAGATCACTAAGTCTGATTAATGTAGTAATTTCCATGTGTATTCACATTACCTTTGTATTAAAATGAATGACACTGCCACACATGAAATGATTTTTTTTAAATATTTTTTTACATTTTATTTAACAATAAAATTATTTCTTTGCACAGTGTGTATCTGGGTACAAATATATTGTGCATACTATTTGTGGTTAATACAATTTCCTTATGGCAAAAACAATTATATTCTTATTTCAACTTGCATACATAATATATCTTATCATTGTAACCAAGTCCTTTTTGATTCCTTCCCCTCTGTATTCATATATGTTCTATCTATCTATCTATCTATCTATCTATCTATCTATCTATCTATCTATCTATCTATCTATCTATCTATCTATCCAACCATAGATAAAATGATTCCCAGATCGTATTATATTCAGTTTGTTCTTTTCCTTTAATTGCGAGTGTTAACCTATTCATTTCTTGTACAGTCTAATACTTTTCCTAATCACATTTTCTTCTAACGGACTTTTTTTAGCTTCTCCAGTTTTGAGCAAATACTATTTTAGCTGCAGTTAATACATAAAGAATTAAATATGTCTTTTCTTTACTATAACCGTCTGGTATCATCCCTAATAAAAAATATTTCAGGTTTTTAGGTCTATATGTTGTTTTCTCATCTTTTCCAACCTGGTGTGCATATTTTTGTCCAGTATCTCTTAGCTGAAATGATATTGATGTATGTTTAAAAAGAAAAAGAAAAAACTTTACAAAAAGAAAAAGAGGGGAGCTTTGGCAGCAAGTCAAATGTTTAAATTCTCGGGTTCAGCGGGATCGTGTGGATCACCCGCGGGGTGATGGCGTGCGTGTCTCAGGATCGAATGGTGCCGGTGACGTCACAGCAGCAACCTCGTGCACCAATCCGTGCCTCCTTAGTCATCCTTGAATGGATGCATTGAAATCCTTGCCATGTTTCCCAGAAGTCGTGACTGAGTCATCCTGTTAGTTGCAGCAGGTTGACTGCAAATTCAAAGGGGGGGGGGGCGCGGCGGGGGGTTTGGCGGGGGAGGGCCCCCGTTGTGAGTGGATGTTGGGGGGGGGGGGAATGGATCCCAACAAAGGCGGATTAGAGTTGGAATCTTTCTGTGATGACCCGGGGCGTGGCACAAAGGCATCACAGATAATCAATAGGAGTCCCTTTATTAGCTCCAACTTTGCCCCCAATATCCTGATTACCTTCTGGCTTGAGAAAAATTCTCCCAGGGACAGCCTTTGGCTGCAGAGAATCAAGTCCAAAACATAGTCAACAAAAACTGTAACTGTAAGTCCAATCAAGGCAAGATGAGGTAATTAGTCCGGCAGGGCAAGAGAAGGAATTCCAGACATGAAGGAGCAGCAGTAATTCAACCCAATTGGGAGGATGCCAGGAACGCAGATAACCAAAGTCAACACAAGATAAACTCACGTTTGTTCCCAGCAGCTGCCACACTCAGCTCGCCTCTCTTTTAAACTCTCTTTTAACATTAGCCAGGTGTGGCTAACGAAATGAATCAGGGCTCTTTCCTCCCCATAAGCCAAGCAGCCCACGTTGCTCTCTTCTCTGTTCCTCCCTCCGTGTCTTAGGTTGAAGAGGGGTTGGGCCTGGGTCTTCCTCTGAACTCTCCCTTGTTCTACCTCTCTTCTGCTCTGCCCAGCTGGACTTTGCCTTTTCCCAGTTTCTTCCACAGCCAACGGAGCCCTACTCCCACTCCCTGTCAGCTATTCATCTTCCTCCTCAGATTCAGACTTTGACAGGCGCATGACACTTTCTTTTCAGACTACGTCGGTTCCGTTTCAGGTTTTGGGGGAAAAAAATGGAAAAAGATTGGTTGCAGGAGTGGTTTTACAGGTAGTCTTCGAGTTACGGCCGCTCTCGAGCCCAACCTTTCAGTTGCTAAGTGGAGCTCTTTGTTTAAAAGTCAGTTCTGCTCCACTGTACGATGTTTTGGGGAATGTTGTGGTGGTTTAAGTCAGCGACATGGTCATTAAGGGAATCCGGCTTCTCTCGTCAGAAGGTTGCAAAAAGAGGACATTGCAACTGTCGTAAATATGAGTCAGTTGCCAAGTGCATCTGAACACGTGTCCATGGGGATACTGCAATCTTTGTGTGAAAAACAGCTGTAAGTTACTTTTTCTCAGCGCTGTTGTAACTTTGAACAGATGCTAAATGAACTATTGTTGTAAGTCAAGGACTCGTATTTAATTTCCTTTTTATTTCAACTTTAGTTCATTTCTATGTTATGCTATTTCATTTTTATATTTGATTTCATGTCTTTTTTAAATTTTATTTCACTTCACTTTGAATGTGTTTATAAAGTTTGTATGCCACTCATCTAGAGGGTTTTTTTAAAAAAAAATATTTTATTTCACTTTGTTTTTATTTCATTTTATCTTTATTTTATTCTGGTTTTATTTCATGGCTGTTTTTTCCTTTGCAGGTTTCAATTCTGTTTTGCATTTTATTTCGTTTTGTTTTATTCATCGTATTACTTTCTTTCATTCCTGCTTTATTTTAATTCCATTGCTGTGTTCTTCGATTAATCTTTTATTTCATTTTTACTTTATTAAATTATTCTGGTGGTTTCAAATACGCAAGATATTCCCTGATCCAGGGACAGATTTTGCTCTTAGAAGCGGAGCAAAAAACCTCTATGGACAACTTGTTTTCTTTTCTTTGAGAAATAGTTGTGATTTTGAGTTCTTTATTTGTTTTTCCTTGTCTGTCCTACCGAATTGGGGCTGAAATTAGAAATGCAAACCAGAATTTTAACCTGGTGGAAGCCCTTCAAATGGCTCTCATGCTTTTTGCCTTTTCTGAAAACATTATTGCAAATTTGTTTTGAGAAACCCTGAAGTCTGTTTGGCAAGAGTTGGTACATTCCAGTGACTCTCTGCCTATCATTCATAGATAGATAGGTAGGTAGGTAGGTAGGTAGATAGGTAGATAGATGATAGATAGATAGATAGATAGATAGATAGATAGATAGATATAGATATTTAGATATAAATGGATGAAGTTGCTTGGATGAGCAACGAAATAGCAGTTAGAATAGAATAGAACTGAAAGGGACCTTGGAGGTCTTCTAGTCCAGTCCCCTGCTTAAACAGGGGAATCTGTACCATTTCAGATAAGTGACTTAAAAACCTCCAGTGATGGAGCATCCACAACTTCTGGTGGCAAACTGTTCCACTGGTTAATTGTCCTCATCGTTAAGAAGTTTGTCCTTAATTCCAGGTTGCTTCTCTCCTTGGTAAGTTTCCATCTGTTACTTCTTGGCCTGCCTTCAGGTGCCTTGGAGCAGTGGCCCCCAACCTTTTTTGTGCCACGGCCCGGTACCGCCATCACAAAATGATCCGCGGCCCGGTACCGGCATCAGCACGCATGACAAGGCAAGGCAAGCCGAGCAACCGGCCAGCCAGCCGTCTCCCGCTTCTCCCCGCCACCTTCAACTCCTCCTTTGTACCTTTGTCGATGGGCTTCGGGACGGCTTCGGGACGGTCGCTCGGCTCGCCTTGCCTTGGGTGCTGAAAGAATCCTCGCGCCTTAGTTTCATTCGAAGCCCCCCCCCTTCGATGAAACTAAGGCGCGAGGATTCCTTCAGGACCCAAACGCCGCTTTCCAACCGGAAAAGCTCACCCGGAAGCACTTTCTCGTCAAACAAGATGGCGGCGCCCAGCAAACCGGTGGCCTGGTAGGAAATGTTCCACGGACTGGTAGCGGTCCGCGGCCCGGTGGTTGGGGACCCCTGCCTTGGAGAATATGTTGACCCCCTTTTCTTTGGGGCAGACTCCAACCCCAGATCCTGCAACCGTTCTTCGTTATGTTTTAGTCTCCGGGGCTTTTAATCCTCTTAGTTGCTCTTCTTTGCACTTTTTCCAAAGTCCCAACATCTTTTTTTTTGTAACGTGGTGACCAAAACTGGATGCAATATTCCAGGTGTGGCCTTACTAAGGCTTTGCAAAGCAGTAGTAATCCTTCACATGATTTTGATTCCATGCCTGTGCTTATACAACCAAAGATCGTATTAGCATTTTTTGGCTGCTGCTGAACGTGGCTGGCTCAGGTTTAAAGGATCTTCCAGTAGGACTCCAAGGTCCACCTCACCATTCCTGTTTTTGAGCCAGGTTTCACCTCATCTCTCTACTTTATATCTTTGATTATTTTTAAAAACCTAAACGTGTAAAACTTGGCTTTTCTCCACATTAAAATTCATTTTGTTGGAGAGGGCCCATTGTTCACGTTGGTTCAAGATCCTTTTGGGCCTTGAACTCTGGAGGTCTTCTGGGGTGTTGGCTCAGATTAACGAATTTTGGTCCTCCACTTGCCACGATTCAACCTTTGAGACCCTTTGAGTCTACGTCAACCGATCCTTTCTGAAAATAAAGGATTTCTAAGCCAAGTTTTCGATCTTAAAAACATTCGGCTAAAATGTTGGCTACCTTTTTCAAAATGGGAGCAAACGGGATGAGTCTGAATACAACATACTATAGAATGCAGACGGTCCTCAACTTACGATCGTAATGGAGCCCCAAATTTCTGTTGCTAAGCCAGGCATTGGTTCAGTGAGTTTTGCTCCATTTTACGACTTTCCTTTCCATGCTTGGGAATCGCTGCTGTTTTTTGTTAAGTTAGTCACGCGGTCGGTAAGTGAATCCGTCTGAGTTGGCCACTCAGAAGGTCTTAAAAAGGGGATCATGACCCCCCCCCCCCCTTCCGTGACTCTGCGACTGTCATAAAGATGAGTTCAGTTGCCAAGTGTGTGGATTTTGATCACGGACCTTGGGAAAGCCTAAGTCGCTTTTTTTCCCCAGGGCCGTTGTAACTTCGAACAGCTGTATGTTGAAGACTACATGTGCCTCTGCCCTCTTAAAGGACAGTAGTTCTCGATTTACAACAGTTCATTTAGTGACCATTCAAAGTTGCAGCGGCACTGAAGGAAGTGTTTCACGCTTGCGACCATGGCATCCCTGTAGTCACATGATCAAAATTCACACCCTTGGCAGATGACTCGTATTTACGACGGTTGCAGCGTCCCAGGGGGGGGGTGTCCCATGATTCCCCTTTTGTGACCTTCTGACGACGAGGAAGCCGGATTCACTTAAGGACCGCGTGACTACCTTAACAAAACTGCAGGATTCCAGCAGTCGCCCTAATTAAATCGTGAGCCTTGAACAAGCTTAAAAAACTTCAAACTATTTATTAGGAACGAACATGTCGGCATGACCTGTATGAAGCTAATGCTGAGACATGTAATTCACTATCACCTACGACCCTGGTTTCCCTCCCACCCCTCTGGGTGTATCATAATTCATATTCTCCAACAGTTCATAGCTGAGTTAATCAATCACATTCTCCAATTATGAATTTTGGGGCAGAAATTTCATTGATTTATTTATTTATTTTGTCAAGCAATTATTTGATAACAGGTATAAGTATAAACATGGTTATAAATACATGAAATAGATACGAATAAGAAAAAATAAATAAACAATAGGACAGGGATGGTAGGCACGTTTTGGTGCGCTTTTTTCCGGTAGCTTAGTTACAATCTTTGCAAGATATGAATGGAATGCACTTTCGATTTTAAAACTGCTGCACTGCTTCTCCAAATTTCTCCCCCTTGTTCATGGCAGCTCTAAAACAGGCCTAGAAATATTTTATGAGTTGACCATTTGCTTAACAGCTGTGGCAAAGAAGGTCTTAAAATGGAGCAAAGCTCACTGAACAAATGTCTCGCTTAACGACATACATTTGGGGCTCAGTTGTGGTCATAAGTCGAGAACTAGCTACAATGGCCTTCCTGTGGCAAATGGGAGGTTTTGGATCACGTCATTCCCGAAGGTATCACCCTGGACTTACGACCGTTTGTTTAGCTGTGTTTGAAATCACAACGGCCACCAGAAAAGCTCTGGTAACAACTTGTCCTCGCCCTTATGACCATTGCAGCTTCCCCAAGGTCGTAGAATAAAACTTGGAGAGCTTGCCAACCCAGGGTGTATTTTACGATGCCTTCTGGGCTCACTCAATCCCCCATTTGCAACCTTCCCAGCCAGGGATTCCCAACAGCCCGAAGTCAAGAGAGGGAGGCTGGGTTCACTTAACGACGGTGTGACTCAACCACTATGGTTGATTCACTTAACAACTCAGTCAAAAAAAAGGGAGTCATGAAACGACGTGCGTGATTCACTTCCATTGCCTTGTTGAGCGGTGGAAATTCTGGTCCCTTGTCGTAAGTCGAGGACTCCCTCCCAATTCATCCGTCTTCTACTGATACATGTTACACGCACGTATGTTGCACACAAGCAGGGTGGATAGAAATTGATTTTTTAAAAAACATGATTTTTTAAAAAACAAATTGGATTTTTAAAATTTAAATCAGATTTTTTTTATATTTTTATCAAATTTATTTTAATAGAATGCTTTTGGAGTAAAAGAAAAATCTATCAAAAGATAGTTTTCTACTTAAGATACATTAATAATTTGGTTTATTCAGCATGAAGTGGAGCTTAGTTAATGTAGCAGAAAGCTGTAAACATTCTGCAATATTTACATTTTCTGGTAAACGCATTTCAGTGAATCCGAGCTCTGCAAGTTGAGATAACGTGCACACTGCACTGATGCATTCACACAATTTCACAGCAGAGGTGGTCGTTGCTCTTTAAAAAATATGATTTAAATCGAGCCTTTTTTACTAGTGATTTAAATCGTGATTTAAATCGACTTGATTTAAATCAAACCCAACTCTTTGGGGCATCTCGTCACCTAACAAGGTATTTCAAATTTGCTTTTTGGTAATTTAGAAATGGCTATTAACTACTACTACTGTACTACTACTGTACTACTAATCTTGGCTTGTTAATCCCTTCCCAGGAATTAAGCGTAAAGCTCTTAATATCCTCCCTCCATTACACGGCTCCTCCTGTTGTCCTGCCCTAGCTGTGTCCTTTTGATACAGCGGAAACTTCAGCCATGGTTATATATTTAAAGCGCTTCCAAAATGAGAAGAAATTCCACGTTGTTTTTTTGAAATCATTAGCATAAAAAGATGGGGGCTTGGGGGGGGAAGGGGTGGGAGATGGCTAGGGAATTCTGGGAGTTGAAGTCCACTCATCTTAAAGCAGGCTGACTGGGGGATTCTGGGAGTTGAAGTCCATCCATCTTAAAGCAGACTGACTGGGGGATTCTTGGGGGATTCTGGGAGTTGAAGTCCTCCCATCTTAAAGCAGGCTGACTGGGGGATTCTGGGAGTTGAAGTCCTCCAATCTTAAAGGATGCTGACTGGGGGATTCTGGGAGTTGAAGTCCACTGACTGGGGGATTCTGGGAGTTGAAGTCCACCCATCTTAAAGCAGGCG
>NW_020717253.1:128603-143148 GCF_900518725.1 Notechis scutatus
CCTCTCTCTATCTCTCCTTTCTGTCTCTCCTCCCTTTCTCTTTCTGTCTCTTTCCTCTCTTTCTCTGTGTCTCCTCTCCTGTCTCTCCTCTCTCTCTCTCTCCTCTGTCTGTCTGTCCCTCACACCTCTCTCTCTGTCTCTCTGTCTCTCTTTCTCTCCTTCTCTCTCTCTGTCTCTCTCCTTTCTCTGTCTCTGTCTGTCTGTCTGTCTGTCTGTCTGTCTGTCTGTCTGTCTGTCTCTTTCTCCTTCTCTCATAAGCCACCATGCCTCCCCCCACCCCAATTCTCATTTTTGGATCAAGATGGAAAATAAATATGGATAGTCTTCCACTCACGACCACAACTGATCCCCAAATCTCTGCTGCTAAGCGAGACGTTTATTAAGTGAGCTTGGTTCCATTTTACATCATTTCTTGCCATGGTTGTTAAGTAAATCCCTGCCGTTGATAGTTACCTGGTTGTTAAGTGAATCTGGCTTCCTCGTGGACTTCCCCTGTCAGAAGTTCGTAAAATTGACACACACCTGGGGACCCTGCGACCGTCATAAATACGAGTCCATTGGCAAGTGTCTGAGTTTGGATCATGTGACACTCCCCCCCCCCCCCAGGAAATGCTGCGACGGTCGCCAGTGTGAAAAACAGGCCGTAAGTTGAATTTTTCAACTCTGAATGGGCACCAAACTCATGGCTGTAAATCGAGGACGAACTGTGGCAGCCTCGGATCTTCATTTTTGCAACCGGTTGAAAATGTCTCTTTCGCCCCCAGCCGTCTAGTTAAAGGGGAGAAGAAATACCTCAGGCCACCATGTTTTGCAGGATAATGGGGGGTGGGCGACAAGGGTGTGTGAGGCAAAACTGGTTTTGCTACATTTTCCTCCGTGGATCAAACTCTTTATTTTATTTTTGTATAAAACCACAAGTTTGTTTTCTTCATTTCTCTGTTGTGGAGGGAGTGTGTGTTGGTGTGTGTGTGTGTGTGTGTGTGTTTGCGAATGTGCAGGAACCAGGTTGGATCTTGTGGTGCAATTTCTGTGAAACGGATTCTGTCACCCAATAAATGAAGTTTTGATTTTTTTTTCTTTCTCTGGCATATTTTTGGGGAGTGGCGGGGGGGAAGTGACAGCTGGATCCTACCAGTTTGATCCAAGAATATTCCATTTGCTTCAAGACGATTATTATCCTAGTCTGCTTTTCCAGTGCAACAGAATTGGAAGGGACCTTGGAGGTCTTCTAGTCCACCCCCCTGCTCAAATCCTCGATTTACATAATTTGAGCCTGATATTTCGGTTGCTGAGCAAGTCAGATCTGAAGTCAATTTTGCTCCATTTTATGACTTTTTTTCTCCTTCCTTCCTTCCTTCCTTCCTTCCTTCCTTCCTTCCTCCTCCTTCTTCTTCCGCTTCCTCTCTCTGTCTCTCTCTCCCCCCCCAAAAGGTGTCTTTTTTTTTCAAGAGGAAACTTCTGTTTTTTTCCCCTCTGAAGACGTTTCTCTTCTCGTCCAAGAAGCTTCTTCAGCTCTGACTGGAGGACCGGGAACAGAAGGATTTATATATCCTATCATTTATCCACTATCCTATCAGAGCAGAATAAGCTCCTTGGATGAGAAGAGAAAAAAACAAGAAAGCCCAGTTTACTCTTGGAAAAAAAAAAAAGCACTTTTGGGATATTATATCGAAGGATGGCAAGAGTCTGAAAATTGGCCTGTCAAAACTGGGTTTGACAGGGAAATTGGGAGGGAGGGACGGAGTCCAAAACTACCTTAAAATGGTGAACAAAAATTGAGCAGGAAGTTTAAATTTTATACCTCACTAGAATGAGGGATTAGAAGAAGGGATAACGATGGAGAAATTCTAAGGCAAATGATTTTAGGAAGGCAATGAATACAGGTAGTCCTCGACTTAGGACCACAAGTTTCTGCTGCTAAGCGAGACATTTGTTAAGTGAGTTTTGACCGATGTTACAATCCTTTTTGTCATAGCTGTTAAGTGGATCATTGAAGGCATTAAGTGAGCAACACAGTGGTTAAATGAATTTGGCTCCCCCGTGGACTTTGCCAGGTCGCAAAAGGGGCTCAGGACACTGCAACCGTCGTAAATATGAGTCGGTTGCCAAGGGTCTGAAGTTTGATCATGTGACCATGGGATCAGGGGTGGGATTCAAATTCCTTAACAACCGGTTCTATGGGTGTGGCTTGCTGACTGGACGTGGCTTGGTGGTCACGTGACTGGCTGGGTGTGGCTTGTATGTAAATATTGTATGTCAACTTGTATGCAAACTCATAAAATTTGCTAGCACACAAACTCACGAAATTAACTCACAACACACCATGTATGTAAATATTGAATTTTTTTATTTAAAAAAAGAGCAACTTTTACCCAAAAGCAGGCAAAGCAGGCAGGCAGATTAAGTTGCTCGCAGAATCACTGGAGACGGTATCCTGCGATCCCAAATAAAGAATGATCGATCGGTAGGAAAACGGGATGGGGAATTTTCCTGCAGAATTTTGTGGGGATTTTCCCAGGGTCTCTGGTCTGCGGAATTTAAAATTACAAGTTTGGTGGTCCCTGAAGTCCAAAAAGTTGGTGACCCCTGGTATAAAGCCCTCCGTGGCTATGGCACTAAGTTTGTCTCCAGAAGTTGTGAATTCTGCAAAACTAAAAGTTTTTAAGAAGAGATTAGACAGCCATTTGTCTGAAATGGTGTAGGGTTTCCTCCCTGAGCAGG
This sequence comes from Notechis scutatus, assembly GCF_900518725.1. Next base: position 131,325 of record NW_020717253.1, read on the forward strand.
GGATTGGACTAGATGACCTCCAAGGTCCCTTTCAACTCTGCTATTATTCTATATTTCTGTTCTATAATCTATTCTATATTCTATTCTAATTGTTCTATATTCTATTCTAACTCAATTCTAATTCCATTCCTATTCTATTCCTATTCCATTCTATTCTATTTTTTATTCTATTCTATATTCTGTTCTACATTCATTTCTTTTTTAAAATATTTTTTTATTGTTTACAACTATAAGTATCAAACACTATGCAACCATTTTGGCATTACTCTGCCATACATACAAAAATATTACCAAACCATTAACATTCATATTATTGATACAGTATTTATATTCTACATCTATTCATCCTAGTTATTTTTGTTCCAACTTTCTCTTCTTTTTTGCAACCAGTGATAAAACTTATTCCAAATATCATAATATTCTGATTTCCCCTTATTTTTCAGTTCTAGTCTATCAGATTCTGCACAAGCCATTATTTTCCTTATTATTTCTCTTTCTGGTGGTATATTTTCATTTGTCCAGTATTGTGCATATACCAATCTCGCCACCATAATACATGTATTATTAGATATGTTATACCTTTGCTGTAGCTTTCTGCCATTATTCCTAAGAGAAATAGTTCTGGCTTAAATTGAATATGTTCTCCCACCATTTGCTCCACCCATGTCTGTATCAGTCGCCAATATTTCCTTGCGTTCTATATTCATTTCTGTTCTATATTCTGTTCTATTCTATATCCTATTCTAATTCCATTCCATTCTATTCCTAATCTAGTGAGCAGTGCAAAGCGGGTTTAGCTAGGTTTCTTTTTCAAAATTATATCTTTTCCCCTTTCTTTGCTGCGCATAACACTTTTTTTTTGTTCCCTTCCTGCTATGAAGTAATATTATGTATGGATTATTATACAGAGATATCTAAAGGTATTTTAAATCTAGGTTACTGAGTTTCCGGAAAAAAAATATACATATAAATCAGACTGCTTAAAAAAAAAAATCAAATCACCCCCCTAATTTTTTTCACTCTTCAGTTGTCCCCGGCCTTAATTACAACCCAATTCCCCAACTTTTTTGCGTCTGTCATTTTCAAGCCCCCACCTAAAATGAACGTCTTATCCGCGGTAGGCTATTCGATGTGTTACTTAGCTGGATTAAAGAAGCGATTGCGGGGAAATCATCAGCCGAGATCCTTGCCTGGCAGGCGGGTCAAGATACAGACCCGCCAGGGAGCTGTTTCCAAGGGTTTACACGGGGATTTCCTAAGAGACCCCTTCAGCATCTTCGGACAAAGCCACAAGTTTACACATGTCAAGGCAGAAAAAGCCGGGAGAAGATGTGCTCCCCACCTTCTCCCCTCAATTTCTATGCTGCCCCAGCCAAGGGAGGCTGGGAGCCCGAAACAAGACATCCTCCCCTCTCGATCCCGCTGGGAAGGGAAGGGATCCACCCGAGGGATTGTTATTAATCGGCTATTTTGTGCAGATTCAGAAACACAAAAATTGCAACGATCAAGAACAGAGTTGGACCAGCAAAGCACCGTGCTGGCAACGGACCAATCAGCGCTCAGCTCCTCTCCTATAAATACCAGCGCCCGCCGCGCCTCCGGCCAATTTAAGGGTCGGCGTTGGAGTAGTGAAGTATTGTGGTTAAGGATGGCAGAAGTCGCACCGGCAGCGCCCGTGGCGGCGGCTCCAGCTTCGAAGGCGACAGCAGCGGCGGCGAGGAGAGCGGCGGGCGCTGCGAAGGCGCGGAAGCCGGCCGGCCCCAGTGTGACGGAGCTGCTGATGCAGGCAGTGGCGGCGTCCAAGGAGCGTGGCGGCATCTCCTTGGCAGCGCTGAAGAAGTCCTTGGCGGCTTCGGGCTACGATGTGGAGAAGAATAACAGCCGCATCAAGTTGGGCCTGAAGAGCCTGGTGACCAAGGGGACGCTGCTCCAGACGAAGGGCACGGGCGCCTCGGGCTCCTTCAAGCTCAACAAGAAGCAGGCCGACGCCAAGGACAAGGCGGCCCGCAAAAAGCAGCAGCCGGCGGGAACCAAGAGCGCCAGGAAGCCCACCGGTGCCACCAAGAAGGCGAAAAAGGCTGCCGGGGCGAAGAAACCCGCCAAGAAGGTGGTCAAGAGAGCCCCCAAGGCTGTCAAGAAGCCCAAAGCAGCGGCAGCTAAAGCTAAAAAAGCGGTCAAAAGCCCTGCTAAGGCCAGGGCGGCGAAGCCGAAAGCGAAGCCCAAGACTCCCAAAGCGAAAGTGGCGAAGCCCAAGAAAGCCGTGAAGAAGTGAGTTGTTGCTCACGTGTGCGAGTCTCATTGCTTGCAAAAACCCCAAAGGCTCTTTTAAGAGCCACTCACAAAAACGTTAAAAGGTGCTGTTTTCCACTAAAAACAATAGCAATCTACCTTGCAGGGCTGCTGTTTGGAAGGGAAGGGCCGCGGCCGCCATTTTAATCTCTGGGTAAATAAGAGCTGTTTAATTCGGGCAAAAGCAAAAAGCATTTACGAAAACGTTTTAACACTTACCAAAACCTGGATCACTTTGAGCCGATAATTCTCGGCCTAACTCCCATTATAAAGAAAAATAAAAGGTGGTATATGAATACATTGGAGAGTGTGGAGTATTTTACTAACGATTCACATACGTCAGAAAACGATCAAACTAGACAGTTGAATAAATTCAAAATGTATCGGTTACATTTCTCCTTCCTGGGTTTTAATCTTGCAACTTTGCAAATGAGAGGCCTTTTAAGAATATGTTTAGTTGCTGAAAAGGCTACTTTTGCATATTTTTAAAAAGTGGAATTTGGCTAAAAAGAAAATGTCATTTCTTCATTTTCAGAGGCAGGGATGCCTTGCTAACAAGCCTAAAAAAGCCGAACCAGCAATAAAATACATTTTGTCTTTTGGGGAATCGTCATATTTAATATATTTTATTGAGTGCTGCTAATGTAGTTAAAATGTTAATTCATATTGCTACGTAAAGTGTCCAAATTTAGTTCAACCTATACTTAATTATGACTCTAATCTTCAATTTTAAGTGGACCGAAATTACTGGCAATCTGCTGCCAATTCAGTCTCTCGAATGTTTATATATATGTAATTTGGACTATAATTGTAAATAAAGAGTATGCGTGACCAGCACTTTATGTGGAGAATTTGGTGGCTCTTAAAAGAGCCTTTGGGTTTCTGAAACAGCGGCGTTGTCTGGAGTACTTTTTACGCCCGCTCTCCACGGATGCGGCGGGCCAGCTGGATGTCCTTGGGCATGATGGTGACGCGCTTGGCGTGGATGGCGCACAGGTTGGTGTCCTCGAAGAGCCCCACCAGGTAAGCCTCGCTCGCCTCTTGCAGAGCCATGACGGCCGAGCTCTGGAAGCGCAGGTCGGTCTTGAAGTCCTGCGCGATCTCGCGCACCAGCCGCTGGAAGGGCAGTTTGCGGATCAGCAGCTCCGTCGACTTCTGGTAGCGGCGGATCTCCCTCAGGGCGACGGTGCCGGGGCGGTAGCGGTGAGGCTTCTTCACGCCGCCGGTGGCTGGAGCGCTCTTCCGCGCCGCCTTGGTGGCCAGCTGCTTGCGAGGCGCTTTCCCGCCGGTGGACTTGCGAGCGGTCTGCTTAGTACGAGCCATCTTCGAAACCACAACAGAAGCAATAAACTGTGGCGTTCCGCTTCAGGGTATTTATAGGCAGTTCACAGAGCCTGATTGGCTGAAGCATAAAAAAACATCCGTTAGCACGTTTGAATTTCGAGGGCTGAGCTGCAATTGGCTGGAGGAGCGGTCAGGTTAAACTTCTGTTAGATTCGGCTTTGATTGAGCTATTTCAAACAAGTTGCATTTGATTGGACAATGGTGACATAACCTGAGAGGCGAACGAAAGTGCTTAGTAGCTAAGTTTTCTTTCTGGTCGGCCCTTCTTCTTTATAAGCCATCCTTAAGCAGACCCTCGAGGTTAATTTTTGCTGTTTGTTGTTGAGGATGTCTGGTCGCGGGAAAGGCGGAAAAGGCTTGGGAAAAGGGGGAGCGAAAAGACATCGGAAGGTGCTCCGGGATAACATCCAAGGCATCACGAAGCCAGCTATCCGCCGTTTGGCTCGCCGCGGTGGCGTGAAGCGAATTTCTGGCTTGATCTACGAAGAGACGCGTGGAGTGTTGAAGGTTTTCCTGGAAAACGTGATCCGCGATGCTGTGACTTACACCGAGCATGCTAAGAGGAAGACAGTGACAGCCATGGACGTGGTGTACGCGCTGAAGCGCCAAGGTCGCACTTTGTACGGCTTTGGAGGCTAATTTCTAGACAAAAAGAACAACGGCCCTTTTAAGGGCCACCCACAATTCCTGAAAAAGAGTTGTAGCATATAAAAACCTTTATTAGGTAATTTTTGTCTCATGGGAATACGATGCTTATGTAAGTAAAGTTTATACTCTTCCCTCGGATCTTTTTTTCTACAGTTTTGTCTGGAATTTGTAGGCTTTGTTGACATTTTATAACTAAATGTTTTTCTAGGAGAAAAACAGTCCAGATGTATTTTGAAAAAGCGCCCTTGCTATAACTAGCATTTTTATATATTGAGTGCTATACTAGCATTTTTAACCTGACAGCCTTGAGAGCCTTTTCATGGTAACAGCTTTTTATTTAGATTTTTTATTTAGTGGCTTACGATAAACTAAAGCCTTAAAAATACATTAAATTTTCAGTTAAAAATCTAAATTTAAACCAAAATGCCCGTCACCTTGGTGGGCAGAGTCCCTTGATAGCCATAGGATGACATAACACCTTTAATACGCGTGAATTTATTATGTGTATTGTGAAAATCCTTGGAACACACAGGTTTTAACACAAACCGTGCCAGCAAAGAGTTAATACTGTATAACTCAATACATTTATGGAATGTTACCTACAGCTGTGTGAAAAAGTCCTGCACGTTTTCAGTTTTAAGCTGTATTTACATGTTTAATCAATTTTCACTCGTAGAAACCATGCAAAATAAGTACCTTGAGGAAAATTTCTGTAGTTGGATTGAGATGCATAATTTTTATTAATATAACCAGTCTTTTTAATGTTTTGAGTGAGTTTATGTGCTAAAACAAGCACAACTTGCATTTTCGACAATGTTAGGATCAAAAGTAGCCAATCAGCAGCAAACTTTGACTGACCAATGAAAATGCACAGAGGCTAAATCTATGAGCCAATCAATGTTGTCATACTCTGACTAGGCATGAAAAGCATCCAGAAATTTAGCTCTGGCTGCAGGCAAGAATGAAGGCCTTTGCTTTTACCAGTGCTGAGCAGCAGCATCACATCATTGTGCTTCATGAAGAGGGTTACTCCTGTACAGAAATAGCCAAGAGAGTGAAATGCCATCGCACCACAGTGAGCAGAGTGGTTGAAAAATACCAAATAACTGGTTCAGTTGATGACAGGCTCTGCTCTGGAAGACCAAGAAAGTTGACAAAATGGCAAGATTGGGCTCTGCAATGCATTACAATGGCTGACAGGAAGCTCACCTCAACTCAGATTACAAGAATTTGGGGTGAAACGTGATGTAAAAGTGTGCACAAGCACAGTGCATAGCAGACTGCTTGCCAGAGGCCTCAAAGGCTGCAGGGCTTAAAATAAACCTTTGCTCACAGACGCTCACCGCTCTTGTCGACATGCGTGGGCCAATAAGTATACCAAGTGGACCAATGAACAGCGGGCCAAGATCATCTTCAGTGACAAGATCAATTTCTACTTGACTGGGAATCAGTGCAATAAGTAGGTCAGAAGATTTCCAGCTGAAGAATTTAGGCCATGCTGTCTGAATCTTATCTGAAGCATCCATTGCATGTGAAGATCTGGGGCTGCTTCTGGTATTGGTCAGATACAAATTGCGCAGGGAATCATGAATTCCAAGCAGTATGTTGAAATCCTGGAAAAGACCATGCTTCCTTCAGCTCAGCAACTTGGAAAGTCTGGAATACTCCACCTGACTCTGGTTTCTTCCCCAAACCCCAAAAACTTTAACCTTAGACTGTCTACTATTGACCTCACCCCTTTCCTAAGAGGTCTGTAGGGGGCGTGCATAAGCGCACCAATGTGCCTACCGTCTCTGTCCTATTGTTTCTTTTATTTTTCTTATATTTTTCTTATATGTACCCATTTCATGTATTCATAACTATGTATACACTTATACTTATTATCTTGTAAACAATTGACAAATAAATACATAAGTAGGGAATGACTTTTACTTCCAGGAAGACAAGGCTCCTTGTCATCTAGCCAAGTCTGTCCAGCAGAGGATGAAGAAGCATGGTGTTCGACTCCTGGATTGGCCAGCTCAGAGACCAGATTTGAACCCCATTGAGAACTTGTGGGCCAAGATTGTTTACAAAATAAGCAAGAAGCATCCGAAGACCAAGCAGGAGCTGATTGAGTCCATTATTGCAGCCTGGCACCACACTGTCACCAAAGATCATGTGCAAAGGCTTATATAGTCTATGCCGAAGCAATGCTGCCTGGTGATAAGCAATAAGGGCTGGCCAATTTCATATTAGTAACCATGTTTGGTTACCTAAACGGTCCTTTTCAGGGCCACTCACAACTCCTGAAAAAGAGTTGTAGTATATAAAAACTTACTAGATAATTTTTACCTCATGGGAATAACTCAATATTTGGTAAAAAGCTACGTGGTCGAGTAATGGCTATGTAAGTAAGGTTTATATTCTCTCCTTGGATCTTTTTTCTAGAGACTTGTCTGGAATTTGTAGGCTTTAACATTTTATAGCTAAATGGTGATTCTTCAATCTAGAAGAAAAACAATCCAGATGTATTTTGAAAAAACACCCTTGCTATAACTATAGCATTTTTATATTATTTATTTATTTATTTTATTTATTTATTTGATTTGCCAATTGTTTACAAGATAATAAGTATAAGTGTATACATAGTTGTGAATACATGAAATGGGTATATATAAGAAAAATAAAAGAATAAGAGAAACAATAGGACAGGGACGGTAGGCACGTTGGTGCGCTTATGCATGCCCCCTACAGACCTCTTAGGAAAGGGGTGAGGTCAATAGTAGACAGTCTAAGGTTAAAGTTTTTGGGCTTTGGGGAAGAAACTACAGAGTCGGGTAGAGTATTCCAGACATTGACCACTCTATTGCTGAAGTCGTATTTCATGCAATCAAGTTTGGTGCGGTTAACCTTGAGTTTGTATCTATTGTGTGCTCTTGTGTTGTTATGGTTGAAGCTGAAGTATTCATTGACAGTTAGGATTTGAGTGCTATAATACTAGCATTTTTAACCTGACAGCGTTGAGAGCCTTTTCATGGTAACAGCTTTTTAAATTGTTTATTTAGTGGCTTATGATAAAAAAAACAAACTAACTGAAAATCCTTGGAACTAACTAACTAACTGAAAATCCTTGGAACACACAGGTTTTAACACAAACCCAGCCAGCAAAGAGTTAATACTGTATAACTCAATACATTTATGGAATGTTACCTACAATCAAATATTTTCTATTATTTGAGACTCACATGTAGTTATATAATAGTAGCATTTTTAACCTGACAGCGTTGAGAGCCTTTTCATGGTAACAGCTTTTTAAATTTTTTATTTAGTGGCTTACGATAAAAAAACAAACTAACTGAAAATCCTTGGAACTAACAAACTAACTAACTGAAAATCCTTGGAACACACAGGTTTTAACACAAACCTTAAAAATACATTAAATTTTCAGTTAAAAATCTAAATTTAAACCAAGATGCCCGTCACCTTGGTGGGCAAAGAGTCCCTTGATAGCCATAGGATGACATAACACCTTTAATACGTGTGAATTTATTATGTGTATTCTGAAAATCCTTGGAACACACAGGTTTTAACACAAACCCAGCCAGCAAAGAGTTAATACTGTATAACTCAATACATTTATGGAACGTTACCTACAATCAAATATTTTCTATTATTTGAGACTCACATGTAGTTATAGAATGCCTAAGGCTAGAAGGAACCTTTGGAGGTCTTCTAGTCCAACCCTCTGCCCCAAATCCTTAATCATTTTAGGCGTGAAAGCCTCTTGCAAATTTGTCTGATCCGGGAACCAATTTATTAGCCCCCATACCAAATTTTGGGTGTCTTTTGAATTTACAGGCAGCCCCTCCGACTTCCCAACCTTTGATGGATGCACGAGTTTCCCCAATCTTTTCCATACCCCACACCCGTAGATGCTTGTGATATTTACAGAATATGCATAATTTTGAAACTTCTAAACCCAACATTTTCACATCCCATGGAATATCATCTCACATCACCACCCCCAATTGCTTCACCCCATATTTCTCTAACGAGCTAATAATAGAAGACTTGAGAGAAAAAGATCAGCTTCTTTTGTGAGGCTGTGGGTGGCTCTTAAAAGAGCCTTTCCAACGTATTATCTGTAGCCGAGACGGGAAATTATTTCGCCTTGACTTTGTGACTCTCGGTCTTCTTGGGCAGCAAGACGGCCTGGATGTTGGGCAGGACGCCGCCCTGGGCGATAGTGACCCGGCCCAACAGCTTGTTCAGCTCCTCGTCGTTGCGGACGGCCAGCTGCAAATGACGCGGGATGATGCGCGTCTTCTTGTTGTCCCGCGCCGCGTTGCCCGCCAGCTCCAGGATCTCGGCCGTCAGGTACTCCAGCACGGCGGCCAGGTAGACCGGAGCGCCGGCGCCCACCCGCTCCGCATAGTTCCCCTTCCGAAGCAACCGATGCACGCGGCCCACCGGGAACTGCAATCCGGCGCGAGAAGAGCGAGTCTTAGCCTTCGCCCGAGTCTTGCCACCTTGCTTGCCGCGTCCAGACATGATCGTTCAACTCTTAAGCACTCAACAAAATGCTGGCAAGCAAGAGCGCCAACCCGCCTATTTATTTACTCCTCGGGTTTCCAGAGGTCCTTTTTGATTGGGTGGCGGTCGCGTGGGAGCGTTGGTCGTCCAATAAAACCGTGGTTGTTTCAGCCAATGGGAACTTGTTCAGGCGCGCGGTATGTTTTTATTCCCTCCAATCGGAAGCCTCGTTTGAGTGACTTGTCTGATAATTTTTGAGGCTGGTTTTGGGGGGTTTGGTCCAGAGAAGAAGAAAAAAAAAGAAAGGAAAGGAAAGGAAAAAAGGGAGATAGAAAGAGGGAGAGAGGGACAGAAAGAAAGAAAAAAGAGAAAGGAAGAAAAAGAAAGAAAGGGAAAAAAAAGAAGGGAGGGAGGGAAAGAAAAAGAAAGGAGAGGGAGAGAGAAAGAAAGAAAGAGAAAAAAGGAAAGAAGGGAGGGGGGGAGAAAAAGAAAGAAGAAAGAAAGAGAAAAAGAAGGGAGGGAGGGAACAAAGAGGGAGAGAGAAAGAAAGAAGGAAAGAAAGAAAAAGAAGGAAAGAAAGGAAAGAGGAAAGTAAACAAATAAATGAAGATCGCCTTAAAATAAATAAGCAAATAAACAAGTTTTCTGGCTGCTACTTCAATGCATTAGGGTGCTTCATTTAATGGTACTTCACTTAATTTAACTTTTAATTAACTATATTACTTTTAATTCATTTACTGGTAGTTCATTTAAGCTCAAATTAGCCTTTTAAATTGTTCTGAAAGTTACTTTCACTGGGATTAAGCATGTTGGTGAAGAGAAAAGGCATTGCCTACACTAGGAGCTGGTGCATAAAAAAAGGGTTGGAAGGAAAATCCATGTGGTACAAAGTTCCAAGCTGAGAGAAAGAGCCTGGAAACAACATGGAGGCTGATTGGAAAGAGGGTTGAACAGCATTTTGTAATTTGCAGGCTTGTTTTGTGTATTTTGTTATTTGATTTTAAGTAGTTTGTCTGGTGAAGAAGGCCGGCAATGAGTCTAAAGTCCTTGCTTCCTTGGATTTTTTCCTCTTGTTCAACAAATGTAATTAGTCCTAGAGGCTGGCTGCCTTGGGGTTTTAATGCTGTCTTGAATGGATTATCAAATCTGCATTTCTTTTTCTTTTTTTCATTTTTCATTTTATTTTAATCCAGACAATCCATCTTCCATTAAACAGTGTGTCTTCTGCAATAACAATTAACATTTACTCCTAAGGCTGATATACATAATACGTCTAATACTGTAACAATCTTCATCTTAACTTATTTCATTCTATTAATATATTTTCTATATTTTGCTCATCTACTTTTATTTCTGACTTTCATATTTACTCTTTAGCCATCGGTACAATATAATATAATATATAAGGTTTGTTCCCTTTCTTTAACTGCAAGTGTTAACCTATTCATTTCTGCACATTCTAATATTTTCCTAATCATGTTTTCATCCGTAGGGATCACTTTGCTTTTCCAATTCTGTGCAAACACAATTCTAGCTGCAGTTAATACATGAATAATCAAATATACATTTTCTTCTTCACTTTACTTATATGCATTTCTAAAGCGTGGCCTCCTCAGCTTCTACTTGGGGGCAGGGAGATGGAGTCTGCTTCCTTCCCCTAAAAAAACATGTTTCTCCATTTCTCATTTAGGGAAATATAATGTTCTACCTTTTTAATATTTCTCAAAATATTTCATTCTTTTAGGAAGGGGGGGGGCTTCCCACAAAAGCTAATACAGGTAGTCTTTGACTTACGAGCACAATTGAGCCCAAAATTAATGTTGTTAAGTGAAGCATTTGTTCAGTGAGTTTTGCCCCATTTATGACATTTCTTGTCACAGTTAAACGATGAATCATCTAGCTTTGTTATGGCCCGCTGGCAGCTAGCAGAGCTGGCAGCAGAGTTGCACAATAGTGAGGAGGTTGGGGAAGAACATGGGCCACTCCTGGAGGCTGAGGAAGGCTCGGACGAGGGCTCTGCGTCGGAGGCAGAGATGGGGCCAGGGCAGGCTGGCAGTTATCAGCTGCCTTCAGGTTCGGACAGCAGTGAGGCGGGGAAGCTTCTGGAACCGGTTCCCAGCCTGCACATCAGCGGTGTATTCAGCAGGTTGTGACCAGTTCTGGAGAACTGGTAGCGAAAATTTTGAGTAGTTCAGAGAACCGGCAGATACCACCTCTGACTGGAGATTTTAGAGTACCCTTCCCCTGCCACACCCACCAAACCCCGCCCACAGAACCGGTAGTAAAAAAAATTTGAATCCCACCATTGCTGCACATGCGCAGAGCTGCCAAAAGGAAGGCACAATTAAGAACTCAGGGTTGACGTGGGAATAAAGCCACAGGTGGACAGTGAATTGCCCCTCCCATAGGGATTAAAAGAGGAGCAAAAGGGGAGGGGGCTTTTGCAGGAAACAATTCGTTTGTTCATTGCCGCAGTGGGAAGATCTGCCTGTGCGTCTCAGGGCCTCCGTGCCGAGCCCTTCCTTGTCAGCACTGCGTTTGGAAATATTTGCTTGGCAGCTCTCCAAGCTAGATAAGGTCTGTGCTGCTCATTAAGACCCTTGAAAGGCTGTTTGCCAGGCCTTTTGGCTGAAGGTGAATGCAAGAAATTCACCTTTGTTTAATAAAAGTGGTTTTGCTGGGACAAAAATTCTGCTTAGTGCTTTTGGGGGAAGCCAAGGTCAGAACAGGCTTCCCCATTGACTATTTCTCAGACGGTTACAAAAGGAGACCACATGATCTTGGGACACAGCAACCATTATAAGTGTGAACCAGTTGCCAAACAATTTTGATCACGTGACCAGAGGGAAGCTGCAACGGTCCTAATTGTGAAAAATAGTCCTAAGCCCCTCTTTTAGGGGGCCGTTGTAACTTTGAACAGTCACTACATGAACTGTTGTAAGCCGAGGACTACCTGTAGTCCAGTAACAAATACCCCGTGGACATATTTTGGGTCAGGGCCAAAATGTGGGGTCATTGCTGAACGTAT
>NW_020717254.1:18542-34244 GCF_900518725.1 Notechis scutatus
GGTCGTAAGTCAAGGAGCACCTGTATCTCAGCAGCTTCCACCCGAGATCAAAGATGGTGCTTAGATTATATTCTCTCTCTCTCTCCTTGTCCCTCCCTCTATCTCTCTCCCTCCCTCCCTCTCTCTCTCCCTCCTTCTCTCTCTCCCTCCCTCCCTTGGTCTACCCCCTCTCTTTCCCTCCCTCTCTCTCCTCCTTCTCCCTCCCTCTCTCTCCCTCCCCCTCTCTCTCTTTCCCCCCCTCCCTCCCTCCCGCCCTCTCTCTCGCCTGCAGCTCCGTCGGCGATCTCCATCATGCATCAAGTCAGCCGGATGGTGGACAGCATCACCCTCTCGTGGTCTCAGCCGGACCAGCCCAACGGGGTCATCTTGGATTATGAGCTCCAGTATTATGAGAAGGTATCAAGGAGGGACGCGGTGCCTCAGCGGCTAAGAGACGCTGAGCTTGTCGATCAGAAAGGTCGGCAGTTCGGCGGTGCGAGTCCCTAGCGCCGCGTGACGGAGCGAGCTCCCGTTCCTTGTCCCAGCTTCCGTCAACCTAGCAGTTCGAAAGCATGTAAGAAATGCAAGTTAGAAAAACAGGCAACCACCTTTGGTGGGAAGGGAACAGCGCTCCGTGCGCCTTCGAAGGTGGTTAATCCCGCCGGCCACATGACCACGGAGACGTCTTCGGACAGCGCTGGCTCTTCGGCTTTGCAACGGAGATGAGCAATGCCCCCTAGAGCCGGGAAACGACTGGCATGGATGTGCCAGGGGAACCTTTACTTTTACTTTATCAAGGAGGACATTGGGGACACAGGAGTTGGAGCTGGGTCCATATTTGGATCGTGGCCTCCGTAACAAAGTCCTCCTCGGGGTGACTCCATCACGGATTGGTCATGGTATCTTCCAAGAACGGTTGGGTTGCTTAAGCGTACCAATGTTGTTATTCTCCATCATGGTTGTCTGTGCAGATACTCCGTCATCCCAGAGGTGCTTTTTTATTTTTTTATTCCAAGACGCAACTGGGACTTTCTGCTTTTTTTTTGTTTTGAAGACGTTTTGCTTCTCCTGCGAGAAGCTTCCTCAGCTCTGAACGAAGGAATGGAAGGATTGATATTCCTTGCAGACAGCTGGTCATTTGCATTATTTGAGAGAGTCCTTGAGGCCACTTGGAGATTTATCTGTGTTCTTTCTTCTTTTCCCTTGAAAACATTTCGCTTCTTGTCCAAGAAGCTTCTTCAGAACTGAAGAAGTTTCTTGGATGAGAAGTGAAAAAAAAAATCCAGTTTATTTTTTTGGGGGAGGGAAAAAAACACACCTCTGGGACGTACAGAGATAATCTCACATGGACCATAAGATCCTACCCACCGTTCGTGTTTAAATGTGTTTATACTGAATTAATCCACATTTATCCGGGGGACGGTAAGGAAAACTCTCCCATTTGCAGGAGGAAATAAATAGATTTTGGACACGAGGATGGGTCTTATTTTTTTTAAAGGCTAATTAAAATCGCGTTTAAACGGAGACACCGCTCACCCTCCCCACCAGAGATTACCAAAGCTGCATAATTCGTTCAGTGACCTATTTTTGATTGCCAGGAGAAAAACCATTGCAAGGGTTGAGGGGGGGGGGTTGAGGAGGGGGCATCTGATGCTGCATAATTTATCCTGCTGTTTTGCAGAATTTGGCAGTCTCTTCTCCCTCCCAGCCTGGCTTCCTCACGGCAAAAGGAGAAATATTCCTCTTTTCCAATGCTTTCCCCCCCTCCCCGCTTTTTTTTTGCAATCACACACACACACACACAGATTGTGTGTGTTGTGTGTGTTCACCCTTTTCGCAAGGCCATTTTTTTTGCAAACGCCAGCTGGAAAATTGCCTGGGTGGTGGTGCCGAACTCGGGGCTTTGGCGAAACCGATCTTTTTATATTGACATATTTCTTTCTAAAATAGTTATGCATTTATTTATTTTTATAGAAAACCAGAAAGTTATTTCTTGGTTATTGTGCTGTTTTGTTTTATGTTTTGTTTTTCTCCTCAGTTCAGTAGTGGCCGATTCTCAGAGTTCCTATGTGAGGTCGGGTTTTTTTGGCCAGGTTTTTCAGACGTGGTTGGCCATTGCCTCCTTCCCAGGGTTGAAAGAGATTGGCTGGCTCAAGGTCACCCAGCTGGCTTGACGGCCAGGGCAGGACTCAGCCTCCTTGGTTTCTAGCTGGATGCCTCAACCACCGCCCCAAACCAGCTCTTGGTAATGTCCTCAACGTAGGACCACAATTGATGTCGCTAAGTGAGGAATCGGTTGAGTTTTGCCCCCCTTTTACGACTTTTGGCCCAGAGGGGGGAAAAAATAAAAAAATAAAACAGGCTCCCTTCATGGAATTAAGTCAGCGGTGGACAGCTGTTGCCCAATATACTGTATATCGTTTTTTATTTTTTTGCACCGAGTCAGGGTTGGGCTGGATGACCTCACGGGGACCCCTTCTAATTCCAAGGTCTGATTTCTCAGCCCCATGTTGCATTATCCATCTGGAGGGGGGGCAAACTAGGGAACCCATGTTATTTTCCTGGCCAAGAATTATGTCCCCTTCTCTGTTCTTTTCCTCTTTTACCGGAATAACCGTCATAGTTTTTTTTTTCCCCCCCCCCCCCCCCCCCGGTAGGACCTGAGCGAGTTCAATGCCACGGCGGTGAAGAGCTTCACCAATACGGTGACGGTGCCAAACCTCAAGGCCGGAACCATTTACGTCTTTCAGGTGCGAGCTCGCACAGTGGCCGGCTACGGACGCTACAGCGGGAAAATGTACTTCCAGACGATGACGGAAGGTGAGTGGCAGCCCCACCTCCCATGCTCCCCAGCCACTCATTTAGTGACGGTTCAAAGTTACCACGGCCCTAAAGGGACTTAGGACTGTGTTTCCCATTTTACGGCCTTTCCCGCGATTAAAATCTGGATGCTTGGCACAACGGACTCGTGGTTATGACCGATGCCACATCCCAACATGGGGGGAGGTGAGGGAGTCGCCCTGGGGCAGGGGCCTGGGCTGGATGACCTCGGAGAGCCCTTCCAATCTTTCGATCCCTCGTTGATTTCGGGATCTTGTTTGAAATCCTGCGCCAAGCATGGGGTTGGACTGGATGGCTTCCCGGGGGCCCCTTGCAACCTTCTCCCTGAAGGATTTCGTGATCTCATTTAAAAATCCTGCACCAGCATGGGGTTGGACTGGATGGCCTCCCGGGTCCCCTTCCAATTTTTCCCTCAAAGATTTCCTGATCCCATTTAAAAACCCTGCACCCAGCATGGGGTTGGACTGGATGACCTCCCGGGTGCCTCCCGGCCTCCCCTTTCTGCGATGCTAAGACTTCCTAGCTAGCAGGAGTGGCTCTTGGCCGAGGCCCGCCCTGGCAGGTAAAACTTGGCTTAGTTTAATTGCCCTTTTCCGCGGTGTCGTTCCAGCCGAGTACCAAACCAGCATCCAGGAGAAACTGCCTTTGATTATCGGTTCCTCGGCTGCAGGGCTGGTCTTCCTCATCGCCTTGGTGGTTATCATCCTGGTTTGCAACAGGTAGGCAGGAATCTGGAATGAGGGATTGTTCGGGGGGGGGAAAAAAAAGCAGGAACGTTTTAAACGGGCTTCCCATTTGTCCAAAATGGTACCTGCCTGGGTTGTGGGTTGGACTAGATGACCTCCGAGGTTCCTTCTAACTCGGTTACGCTAAGTTTCCTCTACATAGACACATATACACTCACACACACATATATATAAAGGAATAAATTTTCAAGAAGAGACTGGACAGCCATTTGTCTGAAATCATATAGAGTCCCCTGCTTGGGGGGTGGGGGGGGGGCTGGACTAGAAGACCTCCCAGGTCCCTTCTAGCTCTGTTCTGATTGATCGATTGATTCATGGATTGAAATGGTCAATCAAGGGGTTTGAGCAAGGGGCTGGACTAGAAGACCTCCGAGGTCCCTTCCAACGCTTTATATTATTACTTCCAAGAAGAGAGGGGACCGCCGTTTGCCTTGAATGAGATACGGCCTCCTGCCTGGAGGGTTGGACTAGAGGACCTCCGGGGTCCCCTCCATCCCTCTCTCTCTCTCTCTCTCCCATGTATCTGGGAGCTTAAGGGCACCCCACCCTCCGCACATACTCAGGACAGTTACAACTTCGGAACCACGCTGGGCCTTTGCGGGGCAAGGGGAGGGGGAGGGGGGTTTAAAAGGGGGAGGGGTCTTGGTTTGGGGGGCCGTCGGTGAGGAGGAGGAGGAGGAGTGGGGGGACCCGCTGCTGAATCCCAGCCTTGCCCCCCTGCTCTGCTAGTCCGTCGGCCTACCGCTCAGCACGATGCTCTCCTTCCAGACGGCATGGGTTTGAGCGCAACGACTCGGAGTACACCGACAAGCTGCAGCATTACACCAGCGGCCACAGTATGTACGAGTTACGGGGGGGAGGAGGAGGAGGAGGAGGAGGAGAGGGGAGGGGGGGGGGGGGGGGGGGGGGGGGGGGGGTTTGGGGGGGGTTAGCGGGGCGGCGCGGGGGGGGGGGGCGGGGGGGGGGGGGGGGGGTGAGCCAATGACCCATATTGGCTTCTTCTCCTTTTGAGTAGTTACTCCGGGGATGAAAATCTACATCGATCCCTTCACCTACGAGGATCCCAACGAAGCCGTCCGGGAGTTTGCCAAGGAGATTGACATCTCCTGCGTGAAAATCGAACAGGTGATCGGGGCAGGTAAGGCCCACCTGAGGGCAATGGAGGAGGAGGAGGGAGGAGGAGAACGACGACTGTGGGGTCCTTGGTGCTCTCTGAGCTGGGTGGTTTTCTTGCAGACGTTTCATGGCCCAACTAGGTTACATTATCAGTGCTAGAAGGGTGGGTGGGGTTGTGGAATGATGGAGGAGGAGGAGGAGGAGGAGGAAGACTGTGGGGTCCTTGGTGGTGTCTGAGCTGGGTGGTTTCCTTGCAGACGTTTCATGGCCCAACTAGGGAACATCATCAGGGCCAGAAGGGAGTGGGGGTTTGCAGAGTGGAGGAGGAGGAGGAGGGAGCCTTCTAGCCCTGATGATGTTCCCTAGTTGGGTCATGAAACGTCTGCAAAAAAAAAACCACCACCCAGCTCAGAGACCACCGAGGAGCGCCTGCCCACCCACGCCCCCGTTCAACCCTGAAATGTAGAAATGCGAGATTTCAGGGCGGGGGGATAAATGTCTTTTTTGGGGGGTGGGCTTGCTTTTCCCCCTCCCTCCCCTCTACCCCCCTCTACCCTCCCCCCACCCCACCCCTCAGGAGAATTTGGCGAGGTCTGCAGTGGCCACCTGAAGCTGCCGGGCAAAAGGGAGTCCTTCGTAGCCATCAAGACCTTGAAATCGGGCTACACCGAGAAACAGCGGCGGGACTTCCTGAGCGAAGCCAGCATCATGGGCCAGTTCGACCACCCCAACGTCATCCGCCTGGAGGGGGTGGTGACGAAGAGCCCCCCCGTGATGATAGTCACCGAATTCATGGAGAACGGCTCCTTGGATTCCTTCCTCCGGGTGAGAAACGACGGCGTTGCGGCCGGTCCACCCTCCCTCGCAGGGGGAACACCCTCCCTCCTTGCAGGACACGTTTCGCTCCCCAGGGAAAAGGGGGGGGTCTTGGGACTTGATGGATGGATGGATTGAAATGGTGTAGGGTCTCCTGCTTGGGGGAAGGGGTTGGACTGGAGGACCTCCAAGGGTCCCTCCCCGCTCTATTCCGATGCCTGGAAGTCAGTCAGAGACACCCAGAAGAGAAGGCTGAGGAGAACCCCCTCCCTTTCCCCGGTCCTGGCATCTCACGCCCCTTTCCTGTCCCCCTCCCTCGTCCTTTAGCAAAATGACGGGCAGTTTACGGTCATCCAGTTGGTGGGTATGCTCAGAGGCATCGCGGCTGGCATGAAGTACCTGGCCGACATGAACTACGTCCACCGCGACTTGGCCGCCCGCAACATTTTGGTGAACAGCAACCTGGTTTGCAAAGTCTCCGACTTCGGTCTCTCCCGCTTCTTGGAGGACGACACCTCGGACCCCACCTACACCAGCGCTCTGGTAAGAGGAAGGGCTGGTGGGACGAGATTTTGGGGGAGGTTAACTGAGATCAATGCAAGGGGACAAGCCAGGATTTGCCCCCTGTTCTGACCGAGGCTTCCTCAAAAGGCATCAAACCCGATCTCGAGTCCCGGCCAAACCTCTTTTATTTCCCGCGGCTGTGAATTGCGTTCAGGTACAGCCTGCAAGGCTTGGCCCACCGTCTTTCAGGGGAATGTTTACAAAAACACCCACCTTATCACACTTGGCATGCGGCCTGCGAGGACCCCAAGGGGCGTGGCGCAAAGGCAACCCAGTCAGATCATCAATAAGAGTCCCTTTATTCGCTCCAACTTTGCCCCCCAACATCCTGGTTACCTTCTGGGGTGGAGATAAAAACTCTCCCAGGAACAGCCTTGGGCTGCGGAGAATCAAGTCCAAAACATGGTCAACACAAACTGTCATTTAAAGTCCACTCAAGCCAAAATGAGGTCATTAGTTTGGCAGGGCAGGAGCAAGAATTCCAGATGTGAAGGCACAGCAAAATTCACACGGTTGGGAAGACACCGGCAACACAGATAAGCCAAGACAACACAGGATAAAGTCATGTTTGCTCCCAACAGATGCCGCACTCAGCTTGCATTTCTTTTAAACTCTCATTCCCAGGTGTGCCTAATGAAGGGAATCAGGGCCCTTTCCTCCCCCATAAGCCACGCAACCCACGTTGCTCCCTTCTCCGATCCTCCGTGTGTGCCCTAGGATGAAGAGGAGGTGGGCCTCGGTCTTCCTCTGAACTCCTTCTCCCTTGTTCTATCTCTTCCCTGCTCTGCCCAGCCGGACTGAGTGGACTTCAACTTCCAGACTTCTGGCTGAGGAATTCTGGCAGTTGAGGTCCACAACTCTTAACCTGGCCACAGTTGGAGACTCCCGCTGTAAGGCGCCCAGTCCTTCTCGAACCCCAGTTCTTCTCCTTCTCTTCACAGGGTGGGAAGATTCCCATCCGTTGGACGGCACCCGAAGCCATCCAGTATCGAAAGTTCACTTCTGCCAGCGACGTGTGGAGCTATGGCATCGTCATGTGGGAAGTAACGTCCTATGGAGAGAGGCCGTATTGGGACATGACCAACCAGGACGTAAGTCACAGCTTGGAAATATCTGAGGAATCCTTTGGGCTTGTAGGATGGGTAGAACCTCTGGTGATGGCATCTCCTGTAAACACCAGGGAGCAGAAAATGTGGGGTTTCCCCCCCCCCACCCCCAGAAATTATGGGTTGCTCATGGACCAGGGGAGAAGGAACCCGTGTGAGAATATCCTCAATGTTTCTTGGAGGCCTTAATCCCTAACTCAAGGTCTTTGTCCTCTATACTATGATGGTTTCTGGCCATAATAATAATTGATTGGGTGGGATTGGGTGGGATTTGTTATCTAAAGCACCTGGTTTAGTTGGTTGCACCAGTTCTATAGAACCGGTTGTTACGATTCTGCCCAGTTTGGAGAACCGGCAAATCGCACCGTCGGCTGGCCCCACCCCTCCCACTCACTCCTTACCTGGCAGGCGTGCCATCCAACTTGCCTGCTAAGTTGCTATGTTTCCTTTTTTTTCTCCCCGCTCCCGACCATCAGCTGTTCTGACTATCAGCTGTGCTGGGAGATTTAGATTAGCTAGAAAGCAGGAAATCGTTGGATTTCTTGCTTTCTAGCTAATCTAAAAGCAGAGCTGAAACCTTCCTAGCTTCTATTTTTCAGTGCAGACTCAGGCAGCAGATTGCAGAAAGATAGATCTCTGAAGGAATCTGTGATTCTGTGAGCAACTCAATCCGCCTGCCTGCTTTGCCTGATTTTGGGTAAAAGTTGCTCTTTTTTTAATAAAAAAAATCAATATTTATATAAATATTTACAATATTTACATACAAGCCACCCCCAGCCAGTCACGTGACCACCAAGCCAAACCCACAAATTAAGCCACATCCACAGAACCGGTTGTTAAGAAATTTGAATCCCAGCCCTGCGCTAACCTCTCCTTCAGATAACTTCAACCCATCTTCAAACCATACGATTGTATGGTCCTCAAAGTTGGAGGACAAATTTTGGGTCCTCCTAGGGTTGAACATTATTATTTTGAGCAATCCCAGGTCTCAAATCCCTTTCAACCAACAAGCAAGTTCAAGAGAGTGCCAAACACCCCTCATTTCAGCCCTGAGCTACACATAGTCTCCTTTTATTAGAACCCTTTCTCTCCAAATTTGCCAAAACCCTTCTTATGAAATGAAATGGTGGATGAGGGCAGTTGATTCTCTTTTGGAAATACAGATAGTCCTTGACAGGTGACCCAAAGTTTAGTGCCGACCATGGAGGGGAACATGTTGGAGCTTTGAATCTGGGCCTCAAGTCCCCTTTTGGG
Source organism: Notechis scutatus (assembly GCF_900518725.1). Next base: position 26,965 of record NW_020717254.1, read on the forward strand.
GATCAGTCGTCACTTAGAACGGTCCTAAGTTGAGAACTAGCCGTAGAACCAAAATAACAACAATGTCGGGAGCACTGAGCGTAAAATTGACACAAGGTTCAAGAGGTGTAAAAGTATGGATGATTCGTTGGCAGGTAATCAATGCGATCGAGCAAGACTATCGATTACCACCGCCCATGGACTGTCCGAGCGCTCTCCATCAGCTCATGCTGGACTGCTGGCAGAAGGACCGCAACCACCGGCCGAAATTCGGACAGATTGTCAACACCCTAGACAAGATGATCCGAAACCCCAACAGCCTGAAAGCCATGGCACCCCTTTCCTCAGGGTAAGGAAGGGAACTTTTGGGGTTTGACGTTGAAGAAGATTTCGTGTGTTCTTCGTTGGTTGGAGGACCTTCCTTGGAACTAAACTTTTGGGCTTTGATCGTGGAGAAGACTTTGAGTCTTCTTCGTTGGTTGGAGGACCTTCCTTGGAAGCAAACCTTTAGACCTTGATTGTGGAGAACTTTGAGTCTTCTTCACGGGTTGAAGGACTCAGACTTTGATACTGAAGAAGACTTTGTGTCTTCTTCGTTGGATGGAGGACCTTCCTTGGAAGCAAACTTTTAAAATTTGATCACGGAGAAGACTTTGAGTCTTCTTCATTGGTTGAAAGACCTTCCTTGGAAGCAAAATGGGTTTTAATTTGATTGACCTTGCAGGATTAATCTTCCTTTGCTGGACCGGACCATTCCAGATTATTCTACTTTCAATACCGTCGACGAGTGGCTGGAAGCCATCAAGATGGGCCAGTACAAAGAGAACTTTGCCAGCAACGGCTTCTCCAGCTTCGCCTTGGTTTCCCAGATGACGATGGAGTAAGAGCACCAAGCGTTAAAATTGTAAAATATTTCCTCGCCTGAAATCAAATGCGGGTAGTTCTCGACTTGCAACCATTCGTTTAGGGTCTGTAATTCACTTAGCAACCGGGGGGACTGATGTGAGAAGCACAGATTCCCTCAACGGCGGTGGTGAGGAAGGTTGTAAAATGGGGCGAAATTCACTTGACCCATGTCTCGCTTCACAACAGAAATGTTGGAGTTCAATTGTGATCGTAACTAGATCGCTACCTGTAAAATAGAACCATCAATCGGATAATGAAATAAATAAGATAAAGCATGATAGAATGGAATGGAATGGAATACAATACAAAATACAAAACAAAACAATACAAAATACAATATGGTATAATACAGTACAACACGAAATACAAAACAATACAGAATACAATACGATACAGTATGTAATACAAAATAATACAATATAAAATGTAATACAATCAATACAAAATACAATACAAAATCAAAACAATGCAATATAAAATACAATATACAATACAGTACAGAATACAGTACAGTACAATACAATACAAAATACAAAACAGTACAAAACACAGAACAATACAATATAAAATATAATACAATACAATGTAAAATACGATGCAAAATACAATCCAAAATATATTGTTTTGTATTATAATTTATTATTGTATTTTGTATTTTGTGTTGTATTGTGTTGCACTGTACTGTATTACACTGTACTGTATTTAGTGTTGTACTTTATATTGTACTGTGTTGTATATTGTAGTGCATTGTATTGTATTTAATACAAAATACAATTTAAAATACAATACAAAGTCCAATACAAAATACAAAACAAGAGAAAATACAAAACATAATACAGTACAGTACAAGACAAGACAAAACACAATACATTGCAAAACACAATATAGTACACTACACTACACTACAAAATACAAAACAATACAATACAAAATATACAGTACAATATAATAGAAAATACAATAGAAAATATAAAACAATACAATACAAAATATACAATACAATATAAAGTACAATACAAAATACAAAACAATATAGAATATAATACAGTGCCATGCAGTTCAATATAATAGAAAATAATATAAAATACAATACAGTACAGTACAATACAAACTACAAAACAATACAATACAAAATACAATACAAAATGCAATACTCTCTAACCTTCCCTGATCTTCTTTCCATCCCCGCAGAGATATCTTGAGAGTCGGAGTGACGCTGGCCGGACACCAGAAGAAGATCCTGAACAGTGTCCAGGTGATGCGGACGCAGATGAGCCAGATCCAGTCTGTGGAAGTTTGAGACGTGCTTCTCACACACACACGTCGGGTTACGGGTTTGGAGGTCCCGCTCCCTCGTTGTCCTGGAGCACGTCCAGGTTTCCTACGGGCCTCGGGGCTCCTCGAACCAAGACGGACACGGGAGCGCTGAGCCGCCACGGACTCTCAGCACACCAGGGCCCCCCCCCCCCCCCCGGATTTCTTATTTAGGAGACGTCGGCGGCGTGGACCTTCTCCTCAAAGGGCTAAAGTCGGGGAAGGGACGGCAAGCAGCCCTTCTCGCCCCCCCACCCCCTTCCACCCTGTCTGTCCTTTGAACGAGCCGTACCAGCGTCGCCGTCTACACAGGAGGTCCCTGGACGTCCGTAACGGAGCTGTGGAGGCTTCGTCTCATCCGGGGTTCGGTAGACATGGTCATTGGGCTGGACTGAAGAAGGGCCCGGAGACAGGAGGTTTTTACCTACAGATGGGTCTTTTGAAAACCCTCTTTTCTTTGAAGGACAGAAGCATTTTTGGGATTTCTTTTTTTTTTTTTACAAATTTTGATGTCCTCTTCGACCTTGTTTCCCGGAGCTTCCCGCGGGCCAGATCGGTCCTTGATCAAGTTGGGATCGGGTGGAATCTTGGCGCTTCCTGGAACCCTGTTCCTCTTTTTCCACCCCGAATGGCAGCTCCGACACACACTTGCCGTGGCTCACCAGGCCTTCCTCCCTTGTAGCGTGTTGTAGACTTGTCGTGCTTTTTTTTTTGTTGTGGTGGTTGTCCATGACTTCTCCTTCGTTTGCAGTGGGGGTCCCGAGGTGGTGGTGATGGGGGCTGTGTTGTTTTCGCCCTCCTCCGAATGCAAAAAAAATATTGTGTTTCTCCTCCCAAGGAGCCAGGCATTTGACACCAAGTTGCTCCCAAGTGCCAAATTATGGGTTTGCTCAAATTGTGGCTATCCTACCGTCGCACTCGCTGACCTTTTCATTCTAATTTGAGATGTGGTTCCCCCCACATCAGCCAGCTGGCTTATGAAGAGTCTTTTATCCAGTGTCTTTTATCCTTAGTCGAGCCATTTGAAAAATAGAATTCCCCAGGCAGCAAAATGGGCACTTCAACTCCCAGAATTCTCCATGTTGCCAAACTAGACAAAGGCTCTTGTTCTCGATTCTGCAGCCGGCATCCGTGGACTTCAACGCCCAGAATTCTCCACGCTCGCTGGGGAATTCTGGGCAGCGAAGTTCACACGGCCTGTTGGCTTTGGCAGCTGGGCTCTGCTCAGCGGTGGGTTTCAAATTTATTTTATTTTTTTTACCAATGGGGCGTCTGTGGGTGCGGCTTGGTGGACGTGCCGAATGCCCACTTTTGCAGGCGCGCAGAGGGTTTGCTGCTGACCTCCTGAAATCCTGCACTCTCCCTGTGTCTTCAACAGGGCAGTCCAAAGCAGGTGAGGCTGAAAAGCAGGAGATAAAGGTCAGCATAGAGCCATCGACAGGTGGGAGGGTCCAGCAGCTGATCGTCAGAGCGAACAAGTTTGCTCACAGACAATCGTCGGAGCTACCAGATCAGTCGAACCGGGCCAAACCGGTAGAATAGCACCACTGGCTCTGTTCTGTGAGTGCAAAATTCTCATTTTGCCCCCGTCTTTCATCTGTTTTACCAAACTCACGTCCACCTGTCCCGAGGCTACCCCATTCCACCGGACCAAGCCATTGTCAGGTTTCCAAGTGATGAAACCCATTTAAAAAGAAAAGAGCAAAGCCCCGTCTTCCAAAACGAATTTCTTTTATTTAGGAAAGCATCCAATTGGCAAAGTCTGTTGTAATTCCGGATCTGACACAACCTGGAATTACACCACGTACTATTGGAAATTAGAAACACTCAAAAGTCACATTCTCCAATAGAAGTAAATCAACGTTGCCTGATGTCCTCAATCTCCACCTCCAGGTCTCAGCAGGGTCAGCTTTCGTTCCCACGGAAAGGAGAACCACCTAGCCTAAACAACTCTCTCTCTCTCCACTCCTCACCCCTTAGGAATGTGGCAAACCCGAAACCCTTCCACCCCATAACCAGCAAAAGAGAAAGAAAAAAAAGGAATATATAATTAGGCTAAATAAAAAGGCTACGCGTAGGTCAGTTTCGGGCTTGACGGCAATAAAATGCCAGGCTTAAGGGGTACGGTGATCCTCCTGGGAGGAGGGTTTTGGTGCAAGAAAGGGGGCCGTTTAAGGAATTAGCAAAAGTGTTCCAGAGTTGGGAGAAACACCGTCAAGAACCTTTCATCTGGAAGGCAACATTTGGATAAATAGGTTACCACCTTCAAACCAGCTTTTGGTCGTCTGGATGTGGATCTAGTATGAAACGATGGAGAATGGAGAAGTGGCTGCAAAACAGGAGCGAGTATTTATTTAAAAAACGGAGAAAATTTGAGGTTTTTCTTCTCTTGTCTGTAATTTCTTTTTGGGAGGGGTGTTTGGAATCGGAGGGTCTTAAACTTTGGACATTCACGGCCCGTCGGACTTGAAGCTTCACGAAGATGCATCTCAACTCATCCCCAGGTCTCCTGCAACCTTTGTTCTTTACCCTGGACAGTATTTGTATTTTTTACAAAAGAATGACAAACAAAAAAAAAAAAAAATGTGAATAACAGGTGGGGTTTTTTCCCAGCCCTTGTTCCCCCCGCAAGGGTGTGTCTTCCATTCCAACCAGGCCTTCTCCGTAACTCCATCGGACTTCTTTGGGGAAAGGGGAGAAGGAAGAGAAAAAAAAAATGAAACTCAATGTATTTATAAAGACAACGCAGAACCCGTTGACTCCGTGATCTTTGTAGGAGTATTTTTAAACAAGACTCTTTTTTTCCAAAATAAATGTGAAGTGTGAACGTTTGGACCCGTTCTTTCTTTCCTTGAGTCTTCACCCCTTTACGTTTCCACGTCGAGGTGCTGTAAACCGAGGCAGAGAATGAAAATCACAGGAAAGGGTTAGGACCGCTTTGGTAAAGCCTTCGTAATAATGCCCCGCCTGGAATAATGCACCCCGTTTCAAACCCCCTGCCCGTGTCTTTTCTTTCTTTTCATTCTCTTTCCGTTTCTTTTCGAAAAACAAGAGTTCACCCGTCTTTAGCATGACTGTAGCCCTCCCCGTTTCGAATCCAGGATTCCCAACCGAAGGGCCTCCGTGATGGCGGTCCCGGAACCCGTCTTCCATCCGTTTCCAAAGCTTTCCATGAACATCAGGAGAAGACATTGAGGCTGTCTTCCTCCCCCCCTCCCCACGACCCCCTTTCTGCTGTCTCCTTGGGGGGAAGAAGAAGCCATCCATGCGTGATGCTTTGATCTTCTCCAATTAACTTTCCCCTTCTCCGAGAAGGATTTTTCACACCCCTGGACCGCTCAGCCAAACAGACCTTTGGAGGGTGATGCAACCTGGCAGGGGAGGAGGGGGGGACAGGGCAGCCCCCCAAAGGGGGTGGGGGGTGGGGCAGGGGGACCCAAAGACGACGCAGGTGTCCTGGCTCGATTCATCCCAAGCTCGGCCTCTAATTGGCTCAGAGGCACAAAAAAGGACATTGTTTTGGTCTTCTACGACGGGCCTTCCAGACCAGCTAGGAGTGGGTTTGCATGTTGACAGAGGAACGGAGGGACTTAAATCAGGTCTCACACACACACACACCCCGTTGATGGATATTACTCCTGATGGCCTCTTTCACGGTGTCAACGTGCGAAAGGGCGCTGAACTCTTGATGACTCCATCCTCTGTCTGAAGGACAACTTTCCATGGGTTCAAAAGTTCATGGCTCATCAAGACCGATCATCCTCCACATCCAGGAAGGGTGGTAGGGAGCGATGAGAGGGTTGGCCTTCAGCCCAACGGACTGGGCCTTCAGCGTTGACCTCAGGGGGTTGGTGGGACCCGCTTGTCCGGGAAGATGACAAACTAAGATTGACACCTCCAAAGGAGATGCCCCGAGCCTGCTCCTTGGCGGAGGGCGGTGGGCTTTCCAAGCCACTGAGTTGGAGATGGATAGAAAGGAGCAAACTGGGAGGAGCTACCTGCGAGAACGACAACCCTCCCCTCCTCCAACACGTGAAAAAATTGAGGGCAGAGACGCCGTCGGTAATCTACGTCCATCGCTGTAGGCTTCAGTTTAACAAACCAGGAGGTCTGTGGACCAACAAGAGGAGAAAAGAAAACCCAGGGTTTTCTCACGCATGGGAGGACTTCTGTTGTCAACCCATGACAGCTTGGCCTCTGGCCATCCATGGCTACATCCAAACGCATTTGCAATTGGGTGAAAGGAAGCCAACTTCCCAGGCCAAGATGTTGAGTTGATGGACCAGAGAAGGCAGCTGCCAAAAAAGCAGAACCAACCCTGCGTTGGTTGCGTTAACAAAATTTATTTTATTTTATTTGTCAATCACTTACAAGATAATATGTATAAGCATAAACATGAGTAAGAATACAGGAAATGGGGACAAATAAATGGGGACGATAGGACAGGGATGGGAGGCACGATGGTGCACTTATGCACGTCTTAGAAATGGGTATTCTCTCCCTTTCTCTCCTCCCTCCATTCCTTTCTCTCCTTCCTTCCTTCCTTCCTTCCTTCCTCCCTCCCTTCCTTCCTTCCTTCCTTCCTTCCTTCCTTCCTTCCTTCCCATCTATCATATTTTCCTTCCTTCCCGTCTATCACATCTTTCCTTCCTTCCCTCCTTCCTTCCTTCCTTCTTTCCTTCCTTCTTTCCTTGCTTTCCATCCATCACATCTTTCCTTCTTTCCTTCCTTTCATCCTTTCCCCCTCCCTCCTCCTCTCCTCTCTTCCCTCCCTTCCATAATCAATCAAGAGTCTGATATGGAAGCCCTAATATTTACATGGGAGAAGGAAGGAATAAATTGTATAGCTGACCAGCAGAGGGTGCCACAGATTTATGTGCTTGCTGGTCCTTAAAAGCAAAAGTAGACTTTAATTAAGCACAACTGGATGTCTCTAAAAATGGAACAAAAACCTGGTTTTTTTTCCCCCCTTTGTTTTGAGTGACACATGAATTGAAGCACTGTTCTCAGCAAATAAAGCAATAAAGAGAAGAGAAGAGAAGAGAAGAGAAGAGAAGAGAAGAGAAGAGAAGAGAAGAGAA
>NW_020717254.1:49679-62374 GCF_900518725.1 Notechis scutatus
TCTATCTATCTATCTATCTATCTATCATCTACCATCTCTCTATCATCTATCTTTATCATCTCATCTATCTATCTATCTATCTATCTATCTATCTATCTATCTATCTATCTATCTATCTATCTATCTATCTATCATCTCTATCATCTCTCTCTCTCTATCTATCTATCTATCTATCTATCTATCTATCTATCTATCTATCTATCTATCTATCTATCATCTATCTACCATATCTCTATCTATCATCTATCATCTCTATCATCTGTCTGTCTGTCTGTCTGTCTATCATCTCTCTCTCTCTGGAGAACTTCAACTTTCATGAAGGTTGCAGGAATTGGGTAGATCTAGTTTAATGAAAGGAAGGACTACGGGTGACATGGTAGCAGCCTTCCAGTATTTGAGGGGCTGCCCCCCAAAAAGAGGGGGGGGGTCAATTTATTCTGCAAAGCACCTGAAAGCCGGAGAAGAAGAAGCAACGGATGGAAACTAACCAAGGAGAGAAGCAACCTGGAATTAAAGAGGAATTTCCTGATAATAAGAATAATTAATCAGTGGGATGACTTTCCCCTAGAAGTTGTGGGGGCTCCATCACTGGAGGTTTTTAAGAAGACATTGGACAACCATTTGACCGAAATGGTACAGGGGGTCTCTTGCTTGAGCAGGGGGTTGGACTAGAAGACCTCCGAGGTCCCATCCAATTCTGCCATTCTGTCATTCTCTAATCCCAAATCAATTCAATTGCCCCCAGAAGTTGTGGGCGGGCATGCACCATCTCTGGAGTTTTCTGAGAAGCCCGAAATACATTGTTTTTCCTCTTCTTGTCCCACACAGGTCCAAAACTTGTCCTTCTCCTGGGATTCGGTCAAGGCCCTGAAGAAAGTCCTGGATGTGGCACCCCAAAACCCACGTCCCCGAAGCCGGGGACCGGCACCCGTGTGCTTGCACCCCGAACTCCCCCGTGAATTCGTGCCTCTCTGCTCCTCGCCGAAGGGCGCCGATGTATTCCGGACTCTCGGTAGGTAAAACGGCCCTGACCGAGTTTAACCTCAACGGAGCTCCGTTGGAATGCAGGCTGTCCTCAAGTCAAGACCACATTTGGGGACACCCCCCCCCAATTTATGTCACTAAGTGAAATGTCCATTAAGTGAGTTTTGCCTCATTTTATGACCCTGCTCGCTCCCATTGTGATGTGAATCACTGGCGTTGTTAAATTAGTACTGGACAGGCTAAACCGTTTGGAGTTGCAATGGCACTGAAAAATGTGATTTTTTTCCCCTGAGCTACCTAGAGTCCCTTTCTACCAATTTCCTCTCTAATGATTTATAACTGCTCGGTGCTACTCATAGAGGGTTGATAGGCTGGGTGGCGTAAAACGTTCGGGCAACCTCTAGTAACTTCTTCAGGTTGAAGTAGCCCAGGTGAACATTGTTCAGTTTGAGGAAGCCTTCTTGAACCCATCTCGTCTTCCTTGTCTTCAGACCGCATAGCCAGCGACCCCGAGACCTGCGAGATCTGTTTTAACGTCGCCTGCTCTGGTTGCTAAGTGAGAACCGGCCGTTTTCTCCACCGTTGGTCACCTGGTGGTGACCCATCCTGGTCTTCCTGTTGTGGCCTCCTACAACCTCTTGTTCGTAGTCACTTCCGGGTCATCTCCATACAATTCAGGACTGGCAGAGAGAGAGAGAGAGAGAGAGAGAGAGGAAAAGACATGGAAAATCAGCTAGGCACGATCCTGGAAACAAACCATGAAGTCTCCTTCTCAGTCGCTGCATTCACACCTTTACCCTAAGCCATTGTTTCCTTAATCATGGTTTGTTGGTATCATGGAATAAAACCACACTTGGATGGGTTCTATCGCACGCTCGGCTTACTTTTTGGACCGTAAAAGTTAGTTTGATAAGAACTAAGCCCAACAAAAGGTGGAAGCTGTACTTTTTGGCTCAAAGGCAGGAAGAAATGTTTGGTTTTTGCCACACAAAGTTAGCCTTCTTCTTGCCACAGTTTCCCCCCCCCCCCCCCCCACGTTCTCTCCACTCCCTGCCTGGCCATGGAGCCATTTCCTCTTCTCCCCGGGGCTGTTTCAGACTTTCTCCTCTCCTCCATCCCTTCCCTTAAATAAAGTTATTTTTGTACTTCTGCAACTCTTACATCTCGTGTTCTGCTGTCTCTCCGCCTTTGGTGGGCGGGAGCCGCTGGGCGCCATAAAAAACGCCTACCCCCACCTCTCCCCCCTCCCCAAAACAAAACTGTCCTGATGGGAAAGAGATTATTCGGTCAATAAAATGGTTTTTATGGGGCAATTCTTCTCCAGGGTGGTTTACTTGGGCTGGGTTAAGCGAGACGGGATGGGGTGAAGGTTAAGGCAGCTTCCTGGAAAGATTTACAGCTAATTTATGGTTGCGGACCGTCATGGAGCCAGCCCATCAGGGTTGTAAGTCAGTAACGGTCGTAAAATGAATCCATCAGGTGACTGTCCTGAAGTCCTGAACGCTCCATCAGTGGAAGTTTTGAAGAAGAGATTAGACAAGCCTTGGTTTGAAATGAGGTAGGGAGGGTTGGACTCTCCTTAAACAACAGAATGTCGGAGCTGGTGAGCGTGTGATCAGGAAAATATTAGAACCGTTAGGTTAACCCTGGCAATTAAAAGAGAAAGAACAAACTGAATACTGTAATGGTGTGGGGATCATTTTATCGATGGTTGGAGACGAAAGATGAGAGTGAGGAATAAAAGAAGACCTGTGAAATATGGGCAATATGTTCATCGGAGTTTATTATCTGAGATGAGGATGGTTATAATAACTTAGATATATTAGTTACATTAGTAATAAGCTAAGAGTAGAGAATTAATACTAAGGTAAATGATTATGCTTGGAAACTTTAATCATTATTGCACAAGATATTTGTACCCAGATGACACACCATTAAATGGAAGATGGACTGTTTGTATTAAACATAAAAAAAAATAGATAGATAGATGATAAATTAGAGAGATGAAAGATAGAGAGAGATGATAGATAGATAGATAGATAGATAGATAGATAGATAGATAGATAGATGGATGGATGGATGGATGGATGGATGGATGGATAGAGAGAGAGAGAGAGAGGGAGAGAGAGAGAGAGAAAGAGATAGATAGAAAGATATAGATAGATAGATAGGATAGATAGATAGATAGATAGATAGATGATAGATAGATAGATAGATAGATAGATAGATAGATAGATCAAAAGATAGATAGATGAAAGAGAGATAGATATAGATGACAGAAAGATAGATAGATAGATAGAAAGATATAGAAAGGTAGATAGATAGAAAGAGATAAATAGATAGATAGAAAGATAGATAGATAGATAAATAGACAGACAGAGATAGATAGATATAGATATATGGATATATGGATATAGATATAAAAAGAAAGTTTGAGCTCCGTTGTGAGGGAAGGATTCCCTGTATTGAAACAAAGAAGGGTTGGACGTAGGAAGGAGAAGTTCTTGAGATGTTTCTCCTACATTCAGGCAACTGACATTTCAGAGAGGTCTATTTCCATGGAGCACGAAGTCGGCCAGGGTTGACCGAAACCATCTCCATGGCCGATAGCGAGAGGAAAACAGAAGGGGGGGTGGGGGGGGGTTGAGATGGCCTGGGGTGGCAGGACGATCTCACCAAACCCGTCTGACAAGCAAAACTAGGCCATCCGTTTCTCTTTGACCCATATATTTTGGAGACCTTCTCCTCGTAGGTGACCATCCGTGGATCAAACCTTGGGAGATGCTTCCAAAAATATCCCCTCTTTTTTAAGTTTTTCGTGCCCTTACAGATAGCCTCCTCGACTGTTAGCAACCGTTCCAAGTTACGATGGCCCCGAAAGCGACCGAGGGACTGTTTTCCCCACACTTACGACCTCCCCCACCCAAATTGGCGACGGGGGGGGGGATTTTTCTCTTTGCAACCATCCGGCCAGCGAGGGAGCCCCCCGGTTCAGCTTTAACCCCCAGGTTGCTGACCGAACGCGTGCAATGGGTTCCCCTTAACGACGGCGGCCAAAGGGCAGTCGCGAAATGGGGGCAAGAGCCAGCGTCTCGCTGAACGGCGGAAAGTTGGGGCTTGTCATAAGTCGAGGGTGGAAAGCAACACCTGAACTTTAAACGAAACGTTTGGGGCGCCCCAAAAGAGATCAAGATGGGGGGTTGAAAGTCAAGGGGACATCAATGGCGCATCGAGGACATGCGCCAATTGGGGTGGGGGGAAGAAGGCGGCTGCCCCCAGGGCAGTGACTGGCAGGCAGGGAAGGTCACAGGCTGTGCAAGGTGGCCACAGGCGGGCTGGCGAATGGCTGCCTTCCTTGGGGTGGAGCCTGCAGGGCAGAGCCCATCCTGCTTACGCATCTAAAGGTTATGTGCTCAGGTGCGGCTGCTTCCCAAACAGGTGAAGACCCTCCAGGCTTGGTGGGCGTGGCAGGGGAAGGATACTGCAAAATCCCCATTTCCCTCCCCACCCCGCTAACCTGCTTTCCAGCTCCCTTCTCCTGTGCAGGGCAACCCAAGGAGACCCAGCCGATCAGCTGGGACTCAATGGGAGGCAGAGAAGAAATGGGGTTGGCGGGGCCAGACAGAGGCGGTAATTGGCCGGTTCTCCAAACGACTCAAAATTTCTGCTCCAGGTGGTTCTCCAGAACGGGTCAGAACCGGCTGAATACCCATCTCTGGTTTACAGGCTGGGTGTCCACGTTCTCCCATTAAACCTATTTGCGGGCCAAAGCTCTGTTATTTTAGTTACAATCTTTTAAAGATAAAGAGTTGGAATGCCAGGATCCCGGCGGGAAATGACCGGCCACCGATTTGAAGCATGGCCAAGACATCTACCCAACAGATCTCTCTACCCACCCAGGGCTCTTCCTGAAAAAAGAGAAAAAAATATATCATCAGATTCCAGATTCTAGGCTGTCAATTGCCTTTTCTCTGCACACAGATCAAGGCGGCGGATGTGACATCACAATGGCCGTGTACCCAGCGAGGCTGATAGCTCGGTCATCCTTGGAGGACAGAACTTCCTGGCCCTCAGGGATGGCAGAGGGCACCAGAAGACCCCGGAGAAGCAGCCCCAAGGCGCAGACGGGCGGTGGGGGGGTGGGCGACTCTGCTGGGCTTCCCGTCAGCCCAGACTGATGGGTCCACGATAGAGTGACATTTTTGTTTTTTTTATAACTCTGGCCTATACCGTATATCAGAGGTAAGACAACCGTAGCCAGAGTCTTTTGTGATCAGAAAGGGAGGTCCCCTCCTTGCCCAATTTCCAACCTGCAAACCCAAAATGCCCTGCCAGGATGGCGAGTTCAGGATGCAAAAACAAAAAGGAGGAAAAAACTCCAAAGTGAAGGTTGTAATGTTGCTATTTTGTACTGTGTTAAAAAGAGTCGGAAGTCAGACCTTCACACGACTTCAACTTCCAGAGTGATACAGGTCTTTTCCTTGTTCTTCCTTCCTTCTTCCAATCCAATGTTCTCAACCTTGGCCACCTGAAGACCTGTAGACTTCAACTTCCAGTACTGAAGTCCACATGTCTTCAGACCTTCACACAACTTCAACTTCCAGAGTGGTGCAGGTCTTCCTTGTTCTTCCTTCCTTCCTCTAGTCCAATGTTCTCAACCTTGGCCACCTAAAGACATGTGGACTTCAACTCTGGAAGTTGAAGTCCACACATCTTCAGGTCTTCGCACGACTTCAACTTCCATAGTACAGGTCTTCCTTGTTCTTCTTTCCTTCCTTCTAGTCCAATGTTCTCAACTTTGGCCACCTGAAGACCTGTAGACTTCAACTTTCAGAGTTAAAGTCCACATGTCATCGGATGGCCAAGTTTGAGAACATTGGACTAGAAGGAAGGAAGGAAGAACAAGGAAGACCTTTGAGACAGGACCTCATCCCTAAATTCAGCCCTTCTGCCTATATACTAACTACACCATCCTGGAGAAATGTTAAAAGATGGAGGGCCATCAACTCAGAGGTTGTCTAGATCTTGTTGATGCAACTATCAACCTTTCCTTCCATCCCACACTAGCTACAAACTTCTTCTGTTCTTTTGTTTGATAGCTCACGATGAGTACCAGCCAGAAAAGAGGACAGGTCACCAAGCTGAAGCCAAGACCCCTTGGTTTGAAAGAAGGTAAGTTTCAAAAGACCTCTTACTGCAGCTGTCTCAACTTGAAACGGTTCCCAGGAGTGGCTTTGTTTGTCTTTTGTGAATTTGGTCATTGTAGTTTGGAAATCTCAAGTTTATGGCTTGCTATTATAGCAAATGTACCCAGAATGAGTATATGTACGTATGTATGTACAGTATGTATGTATGTATGTATGTATGTACAGTATGCATGTATGTATGTGTATGTATGCATGTATGTATGTATGTAACCTGGTTTGTTGAACTGAGCCTGTCTCCTTGTCTTGGAGCCAGGATTGACCGAGATGTACCAGGGGGAGCTGCTTTGTGACGTCACGCTGGTGGCCGATGGACAGAGGTTTCCTTGCCACAGGTAAGGCTCCCACAGGTGCCACTTCAGTGGGCCGGCCATGCTCTCATGCTTCATCCCCAATTCCACTGGCAGCAGTGAGGCAGAGGAACAAGGGGAGCCTGTTCCCAGTGCGCGTGTGCGCAGGGCTGCCAGAAGACGAGAGCAGCTGAAACAAAAGGGGAGCCTCGGGAGTAAGGCTGGGAGGTGATTGCCCTTCCCATAAGGGATAAAAGTCAGACCTCGGTGACGTGCTCTTTGCAGGAAGCAAAGTAGTTCAATTGGTTCCAAGTTCTCCATGGTTGTTGTTGTTTTTTTTTGGTACAGTTGGTTTCTTTTATAGTTAATTGGATACTTCTGTTTTTGGCTACATTCCACAGAACTGAAAGGTGGGTGCTTATCTTGGGGAACTATTTAAGATGAGTTCTGACTGGGAATGCAAACAATTCCCAGCGTTGCAATAAAATAGGTTTTGCTTTTAAAACATGTTTGTGATTAATTATGATTGACGAAGTCTGGGTCATAACAAACGTAAGACAGGATAGGGTGGGGCCAACTGATCGTTGTTTGTAGCGGTTTGCCAGAACCAGTCCGAACCGGCAGGAGCCTACCATTTGCACCCATGTCTCAACCCCACGCGGACATCTGCCTCTCGTTGCAGGGCCTTGCTGGCAGCCGTGAGCCCTTATTTCCGGGATGTCTTCGTCCAAGGTGGGAAAGACCTGGAAGGGTCAGAGGTCCAGCTGGAGAACGTCCCTCCGTCCCTCCTGCAGAATATCCTGAAGTACATCTACACGGAAGAACTTGCCCTGACTTCCGAGCTGGCGCCGTCACTCTTCACCGGAGCCAGCCAGCTGCAGATCCTCCCCTTAGAAACCGTCTGCTGCCGGTAGGTCTCCAGGCGTTCCCTCATACGGTTGGGCCAAGGGTGTTGCTGGCTGGTTTGAACTCGTCCCTTAAGATCTCTCGGTGGTCTCCCATCCCAGCCACCCCAAGGCATGCGTGAATGGGACAGACGTAGAGAGGAAGGCAAGGCGGAACAGCAAGACTCAAAACAAGATTTGACCTTTTCTGTCCATGTTTAGGAAACCAGCCAATCGGTTAAAAAGCTAAAAGATTAGGTTTTAAAAATTGGTTTAAAAACCTAAAAGAGCTTTTTTTTTTTTTTTTAGTGGGTTAAAGGAACCAGGTGATTGTGAGTTCTAGTTTCACCTTAAGCCATGAATGCCATCCGGGTGTCTTTGGGCGACTCAGCAGGAGACGGGGAATTCTAGTCCTGGCTTAGCCATGAAAGCCAGCTGGGTGACTTTGTACCAGTCCCTCTCTCTTAGCCCAACCCACCTCACAGGGTTGTTGTTGTGGGGGGGGGAATAGGAGGAGGAAGGCATGTTAAGCATGTGAGGTCCTTGGTGTAACATTTCACGACCAAACTAGATAACGTCACCAATGATGCACTGATGATGTTACCTAGTTGGGTCATGAAACGTCTGCACGAAAACCACCCTGAGCGACCCATATTGTCTTCTGTTGCTCTCCTCGTTCTTCCGCCAAAAACACCCTGCCCTTCTCGCTTATTTTTGTAGACCAAACAGGTCTCCCCTTCCATCTCTCTCTCTCCTTCTAGGTTCCTGGTGACGCATCTCTCCGTCCAGAACTGCTTCGAGATGTATTCCTTAGCTCAGGTGCACCACAGCCAGCCTCTCCTCCATGCCGTCCTGCAGGTCCTGATCCGGAACTTTGACCGGACTTTCGAAGAGGACAATTTCCTCCGACTGGACGCCGGCGATCTGGCCGCCGTCATCTCCTCCGACGACCTCGACGTGGCTTCCGAGCTCAAGGTCTACCAGGTGGTACGGCGGTGGGTGCAGGGCAAGCCCACCAAGCGTGGCCCCTTCCTTGGAGAGCTTCTGCACCATGTCCGCTTCCCGCTTTTCGGTCCCGAGGAGCAAGACGTCCTCCAGGAAGATCTGGAGAGACGGGACGATCTTGAACTCGAACGGAAAGTCATGGACGGCCCGGAACGCTTGCGACAAAGCGGTGGGCTGCGGCAAGGCATGTACAAGCCGCACATCCTCTGCATCGATACCCAGATGTGCGAGTATCAACAGCTGGAGAGTGAGGAGGCCCACATGAGCTGCTATGAGCCACAGGCCGAAGTCTGGGAGAAACTCCCCGGCTTACAATCGTTGACTCACGCTTGCTGTACCTCCAACGGAGACAAGGTCTACCTCTCGGGAGGCGTCTACAAAAACGCGTACTCCAACGCCGTCTACGAATTCGACGCCTTCACCAACCAGTGGCTGCAGCTCCCGGCCATGCAGATCCCCCGGGCGGCCCACGGCTTCGTGTACGACCGTCAAAAACTCTACGCCATGGGAGGCTGGCGCAGATTCCAGAGCTTCCTCAACTTGGCCGAGCGCCTGGACCTCGTCACGGAGAGATGGACTCCGATGGCCAAGCTGCCCTTCGCCCTCAGCCACCCTGCCTCCACCGTGTTGCGGGAGAAGGTGTATCTCCTTGGAGGTGCCACCGGGGTCTCCAACCACTGGCTATTTCACAAGGGGGTCTTGATCTACACGATGGATTCCAACACCTGGACGCAAGTCCCTCTGGCGACGGGCTTCTTCGCCGCGGGCGCCGTGGCCGGCGAGAATGGCATCTATGTCATTGGGGGTTACACCGAGAAGAAGAACGAGGATTGGCAGGAGAGGGCCTTAGTGCCCGAGAACCGCCACAGCACCCGTAAATGCTTCTTTGTCAACGAGGCTGGCAAGGTGAACGCCAATGTGGCTGTTCCCAAGCTGCGGCGCAGTTTGGCCAACGCAGGGGTGATCCGTTGCGGCACACGGATCTATGTGTTGGGCGGAGAAGATCTGTCCCAGCGATACAAAGTGATCTACCACTGGCAGCCGGGAGAGACCCGCTGGCACCGGGCCGGTGCTGAAATCCCCGTGCCGCGAGAAGGCATCAGCCGATTCGGGTGTGCGACGTTGCTGAGGCCCAAGCCTCATATTCTCCAACTCTTCCAAGTGACCTCGGTGGTCATCGTCTCGGCGGTCGCCAAATCGTAGTTCCCACCAACCGGTTCGGCTTCGTGCGTGAACATCAGGCAGGGACGATCAATGCATTCCATTCTAATGAGGTACACTCCCAGGTGGCTTCTAAGGGCCTTGGCCTGGTGGCCTTTCAAGAGTACTACAAAGACCATGGGCCACTGAACAATCAAGCTTTGCCATAGATTGACTTTCAGATGTCTCCAAAGCGCCAAATCCCAGCAGCTTGGCAACATCTCACCCCAAAGACGTTGACTGTTCTCACCGTACATCTTTTAAGACCTCAAGTTACCACCTGCTAGAACTTCGCGGACTTTAAGGACCTGAGAGTCAAGTCGCTGTTTTTCATTCCTTTCTTTTCAATACATTTGAGCGGCAATGGAAGGCATGGTCTATGGGAGGGGCGGGGGGCACTCCTGTGGGATTGGGTTGCTTTATTCTGGTCGAGTCGTTGGATGAAAGAGGACGGTGGAGGTTCTTCATTCTTTGAATCAGTTTGAATCAGAATAGAGCTGGAAGGGACCTTGGAGGTCTTCTAGTCCAACCCTCTACTCAAGAAGGAGACCCTATACCCGTGATGGTGAACCTGTCGTATGTGCCGACACGTAAGCCATTTGTGCCGACACGTAAGCTGCAGGCAGACTTACCTCATTGTGCATGTGCGTGCCTTGAGGAAGGCTTCTGCAGGCTTCTGCAAGTTTTGCAGGCCGAAAACTAGGCCCGTTTCGTCACTTCCTGTTTTTTTTCGGAAATACCGGAAGTGACAAAACGGGCCTAGTTTTCAGCCTGCAAAGCCTGCAGAAGCCTTCCTCAAGCCTCTGGGAGGCTGAAAAAGGCCTCGAACCGGCCAAAAACCAGCTGTGAGGTACAATGCAAGTAGGGGGCACGGTGTGCTGGCACACAAGTGCGAGCGTGCAAGAGTGCGCACAATTTTTGGCATAGGAGCCCCATAAGGTTAGCCACCACTGCCCTAGACCATTTCAATCAATCAATCCGGATAGAGCTGGAAGGGACCTTGGAGGTCTTCTAGCCCAACCCCCCCTTACTCGAGCAGGAGACGCGACTATAACTCGAATTGACAGTGGTATCAATCCTCCTTCGTCTGCTAATTATACTATGAAAACATTTTAAACATTACAAAAGGAATATAATTTGCCCAGATACTGGAGCTTCTCATTCATGAATGAAAGGCAGAGATGCTTGTGGGCATCTAGACTCTGTGTGGGACAAGGGGGTTGTCCGGTGGGGGCCCGGCGTGTTTGTGAGTACGTGTGTGTGTGTGTGAGAGCGAGAGAGAGAGAGAGAAGGAGAAAAAGTGAGAAAGAGAGGGAAAGAGAGAATGAAAGAGAGGGAGGGAGAGAGAGAAAGAGACGGTAAGACTGTGAGAAAAACAGAGACAGACACAAAGAAAGAGTACGGAAAGAGTAAGAGAGTGAGGGAAAGACAAAGAGAGCGGGAGAGAAAGAATGAAAGAGAAAGAGAGAGGGAGAGAAAGAATGAAAGAGAAAGAGAGGGGCCCCTTTCAGCAGGCAGACCCTTCCAGACCAGTGAGGGCCACAGTTGTCTTGCGGAACAACTCCAGGATCGGCTTCTTGGGCAGTTTGACCGCAGCACAGCCGAAGCCACTGACCCCCCAGTTGGCGAAGGGCAGCCGCTCCTGGCAGCGGATCCAGCGAGGGGCACCCTGCTCCCAATAGTAGACGGTGTTGTAGTACTCCTCCTCATTCTCGCCCGCCGCCCGCCGCCCCAGGGCCACATTCTCTCCACCCAGCACGTAGATCCGCTGTTTCCAGCGCACCACGCCCGCGCCGGCCAGTTCCACGGGCAAAGGTGGCACAGTCACGCGATGGTCCACACGCCCATCGGGGCCCAGGAAGAAGCAGCGTCGGGTGCAACGCAGCCCGTCCTGCTCTGGCCGACGGTCGCGCGTGGGCTGGTGGTGCCGCACGCGTCCGCGGAAATAGCCCCCCACGACGTAAATGCCTTCGTTCATGGCCACGGCGCCGGCCCAGTAGCCGCCGCTGCTGAGGAAGGCTTGGCTCCACTGATCAGCGCCCACCTGGTAGATGAGCACCTTCCGTGACGCGTACCAGGCACCCACTGCTTCCGTTGCACCTCCCACCAGGTAGAGGCGCCCGTGCAGCGCGGCTGATGCGAAGTGGCTGAGTGGCAGCGGCAGGCGGGCGATGCGTGCCCAGCGCCGCTCGGTGAGGTCATAACTCTCGGCTGAGTCAAGGTAGTCCTCGAAGTTGCGCCAGCCGCCCACTGCAAAGAGGCGGCCGCCCCAGGTGAGGAATCCGTGGGAGGCCCGGGCCACCGACATGGGCGCCAGGCGGCTCCAGCGGCCCCGCAGAGGGCTGTACTCATGCAACATATCTGAATAGGTGTCGTCGGTGTGGACACCACCTGTGACAAATAGCCGGTCGCGCAGCGCCACGCACCGCGCGCAGTAGAGCCTTTCCAGCAGTGGCAGCTTCTCCCAAAGGCCGGCTTGAGGGTCATAGCAGCCGACTTGGAAATCCTTAGTGCGCAGCTCAGGGCCCTCCAGGTTGAAAAGATCCACGCACACGATGCAGGTGTTAAACATGCCCCGCCGGAGACCCCCACACTGGGCCAGCCGCTCCTGCCGATTCAGGCGCCTCCAGCGTGGGCGCAGCTCCTTGGGCCGCTGGAGCAGTTCGGTTTGTACCTGGCGCAGCTCTTCCGGGGTGAGCAGCGGGAAGCGCACCTGGGCCAGCAGGCGGGCCAGGAAAGGCAGGCGGAGGGTGCTCTGGGCTTGCACCCAGCGCCACGCGGCCCGGTAGACCAGCAGCTCGGAAGAGACCAGGAGGTTGTCGGAAGCCAGGATGCTCTCCAAAGTGCTGGGGTTGAGGTCCAGGAAAGTGGGCGCCTCCTGGGACAGGCGCTTGAAGTGGGTGTGCACCAGGCTCTTGGCCTCCTGGAAGAGCGCAGGGTCGTTGTGTGAATAGCCCAGCTGGTAGATGCTCAGGCAGTTCTCCGGACAGAGGTGTTCCAACAGGTAGCTGCAGGTAGAGGAGGAATGTAAGGGCCGGTGGTGGGATTCCAAATTGCATGCTACTGATTCTGTGCACTCTAAGATCTCTTCGCGCATGCACGCAAAACTCAAATATCACTTCCTGCGT
>NW_020717254.1:76758-87143 GCF_900518725.1 Notechis scutatus
GAGAAGGAGAGGAGGAGGAGGAAAAGAAGGAGAGAAGAAGGAGAAGATAATGACCCAACACTATCATATCTTTGGCCCTTGACTTTCTCCTTGACTTACAACTACAATCCAGCCCAAAATTTCTGTCGTTAAGCGAGACAACTGTTAACTGAGTTTGGCTTCACAGTTAAGACTCGGGAGGGAAGAGGTTCTCGGCCTCTTGAAGGTCTTAAGGAGCCCCCAAACGAAGGGAAATGGAGACCCCTCCCCTCGGTCTCCTCCCTCCTCCCTCCCGCTGCCCCCTTCCCCGCCCCCCCCCCTGCCGCCCCCCCCCCCTCCCTCCCCCCCCCCTTTTTTTTTCTGAAACAGGCTTTGTGGAGGAAAAAACTTGCACCAGCACCCAAAACAGAGTCTGCTGGTGTCCCCGGGGCCACTTCTGCAGCTCGCTGGTCTCCGGGAAATGCTACCACTGCCAGCCGTACCGGAAGTGCGAGATGGGCTACGGAGTGCTGCAGCCGGGTAGGTTGGGAGGCCCGGCTGGTGCCCATCGGAAGACGGGGAGGAGGAGGAGGAGGAAGAGGAAGGAGGATTGTGAGGTCCTTGGTGCTCTCTGAGCCTGGCTCTTTCCTTGCAAACGTCTCATGACCCAGCTAGGTAGCAGCATCAGGGCCAGGAATGATGAGGATGTTACCTGGTTTGGATCACGAAACACCAGCAAGAAAGCAGGCTCGGAGAGCAAAGATATTGGACGAAAACCTCGCAGGGCGATGAAATGTTGTGCATGGCCTCCCAGATTCACACAACACCGCCAGGGTCGGGACGCACAAAAGCTTATCGACGGGAAAAGGAAGTTTACACAAAGTCAGGAAAAAGCAGGGGGATTTTGGCACAAAGACGGTGGGACGTTAGCCATGCAGACGCTTTAGAAATGTTGCATTTCCAAAGAAGGAGCTGGATTGGATGAGATGGATTTTCAGCTCGTATGCAGGTGGTCCGGTGCATTGGAAAGAGCCAGGTAGGAATAGCATGATCCATAAACTTCCACAGAAACTTTGTCATTTATTAAAAACATTAATTTTCAGGTGTAGCCCCTAAATGCTCTGAGGGTCATTTGGAAAAGTCCTTTTTTTAGGGAGCCCCTGGAAGCCAAGAGGAACATATGGGCCCAATTTCAAGTTTTTAGGCTTTACGGTTCTGGAGATTTTGTGAGGATGCGTGAGGGGAATTTCGCTTTTATATAGATAGATAAAACAAGTTGAGAGCTACCTGTAGAGGGGGGAAGGCTGGGAACATGTGAAGTAGGAGGCTGTTGTGTTGCCATTTCTCATTTATTTATTTTTTAATGTTGTGTGTTCTTGATTTCCTCACATTGTTGTGTTTCCAAAGAGACGGGCATTTGTGGACAGGAACGGGGGTTCCAAAGTGTCTGTCTAAACTTTTAAAGCCATTTCCTCTCCTTTCTCTTTGCACTTCTCTGGCCGTGGCCACGCTTTTCATAATTTCTCATTTCTTTGCAGGCACAAGAGAAACGGATGTGGAATGTGCCCCATGCCAACCGGGCACATTTTCCGATCACGAATCACACCAGAATGTCTGCACCCCTCACAGGACGTAAGTTTGTGGTTGTGTTGTTTATACAGAGCTTTGGGGAAAGGGAGCCGGCTTTTAAAACCCTGGCAGGAAAGAAAAACCACAATAGGCGTCCAAGCTATAAAATTATTTATTATTATATAGGATAGGATAGGATAGGATAGGATAATAATAGAATAGAAAATAGAATAGAAAAGAGAATAGAATAGAGAATAGAATAGAATATAGAAAATCAAGTAGAATAGAATCTAGAATATAGAAAATAGAATAGTAGAAAAAGAATAGTAGAAAATAGAATAGAATAAAAATAGAATAGAATACAGAATTAGAATAGAATAGAAAATAGAATAGAACAGAGAATAGCATAGAGAATAGACTAAAATATAGAAAACTGACTAGAATATAGAAAATAGAATAGAATAGAAAATAGAATAGAATATAGAAAATAGAATACAGAATTAGAATAGAATAGAATATAGAATAGAATCGAATATAGAATCGAATATAGAATAGAAAATTGAATAGAATAGAAGTTCTAAAATAAAAACCCAGGGGTTGGGAAAGATGACCTCTGGATGCAATATCTGGCCTCCTTACTGGAAACTCCTCCATGCTCTTAATAACCATGAAGTCCCGTTGAACTTTCTGTGGGTAAGAAAAGTTGTGTCATAACAATGTCACATTTGCACAACAGAGACCTTGTCTGGAAAGTCCTCGAGTTAAGTTTGCTGTGGTTCACTTGTTAATTTGGGTTGTTGGTTGTTTTTCTTCTTCTCCTTACAAGATGTCAGCCCGTGCTCGTTCCTGGAAACAGCACCCACAACACCGTTTGTGGCAATCCAGGTGGGCAGGTTAACCCCAGGACAACAACTCCGCAAGTCACAACCGCTACGAAGAGGCTTCTGTGGCGCCTTGGGACCGAGAGACCAACCTCCAACCAACAGGATCCATCAGCACAGACTGGTGAGCAAGAGGGAAAGAAATTGTTGGCATTTTCCTTCTAAAGGTGGGTTTAGTTGAGAGCAGGGGGTCCCCAAACTTTGAGACTTTAAGACTTGTGGACCTCAACTCCCAGAATTCCCCAGTCAGCCATTTTAAGACTTGTGGACTTCAACTCCCAGAATTCCCCAGCCAAGTCTACATGGTCATGTGATTTACATTCAGACGCTTGACAACTGACTCGTATTTATAACGGTCGCAGCGACCTTCCGACAAGCGAAGTCAATGGGAAGCCTGTGTTTCTCATTTAACGACGGCAGGGATTCTCTTTAGAAATGCGGCGAGGCAAGTCGTAAAATAGGGCAAAACTCACTTCGCAAATGTCTCACTTAGCAACCTAGATTCTGAGCTCCCTTGTGGTCGTAAATTGAGGATTACCTGTTTTCTAGAGATACCGTAGAGATGCTGGAGGAATTAGGACAACCTGAGAGGATAGCAAAACGATGACCTCTCTCTGCTGCTCTCCGGTGGCTGTTTAGAGTTTCTACAGCTTAAACACAATATACCACAATAACCAATATTTCTCCGAAGAATTTCCACTGGTTTTATCCCAGTTTCCTGAAACAGAGGAGGCCAATGAAAGCTGCAATTTCTTAACACGGTTTGGACACCCTAACTGTGCATTTTTATCTGTTTTATGTCCAGGGCGGATTGTTGGTATGATGGCTATCCCAGTGGTCCTGGCAGCCCTCATTTGCTTCATCGTTTTTAGAAAAAATGGTAAGTTGAGGATCCAAAACAAAAGGCGTGTTATTTCGTTATTGTTACGGTTTTAAATAAAATTTAAATTTGCTCCGATTAATTGTTCCAAACAATTGATCAGTGGAACGACTTACCTCCAGGAGTTATGGGTGCTCTAACACTGGAGGTTTTTAAGAAGAGATTGGACAACCGCTTGTATGAAGTGGTAAAGGGCTTCCTGCCTGATCGGGGGGGGGGTTTGGACTAGAAGACCTCGGAGGTCCCTTCCAACTGTGTCATTCTGTTAATCTGAACTTTTTCGTAAAGTTTTAATGTTATAAAATTCTCTTTATATATATATATATATATAGCACTAAAGATCAAACAGAGAGCACCACCACCATGTGCTTTACTGCTTAACTGCTTAACGGTAACAGGAAAGTTGACTTGGAACAAAAGAACATAGAGTAGCAGATCCAAACTTGTAAATGCTGCCATCTAGTGGCTGGATGTTGTTGAAGTTGTTGTACACAAATACATTCCAACAATGAATTTTCTCTCTGGCAGGTCAAAAGTGTGTCCTCAAACGGGAGGAGAAAAAACAGGTGAGCATGGAGCTTTTTGGGGTCTATAAATCAGAATTTGGACAGCTTTCTCGTCAGAGATGCCAAAAGCGAACACTGGGCTGCCAGACCCCATTTTGGGTCTGGGGTCCTGGCAGATCGATCCACCAGTGACGTTTGGCTTCCCTGTTTCCTCCCAGCCGTTCTTGCCTGCCGAAAAGTTCCCGGTGAAGTGGCCTCAGGAGCCCGCGGCTGTGGGGCAGGAGAAGGACAGCCTCTTGCGGATGTCCCCTTCCAGTTTGGGGGACAGTCCAGCCGGGTGCGAGAAAAGCAGCGAAACCGACAACGGAGACCCTCCCAAGTTGGAAACGGACGACGTTCAACAGAGATCAGTGAACACGGAGGCGTGCAAGAGCACAGCAGATTCAAGTAAGACCCTGGGGGGGGGGGGGGGGTTTAGATTGGAGGAGGGGCATCTGTGAGTCACATCAGGCCGGGCAATCAGGTCGTTGTAAAGCCTAGGATTGTGAGGGCCTTGGAGTGCCCTGAGCTTTGTCTTGGAGACGTTTCATGGCCATACTAGGTGCTGGAAGAGAGTTGGGGTTGATGGAGTGGAGGAGGAGGAGGAGGAGGAGGAGGAAGAGGAGGAGGAGGAGGAGGAAGAAGACTGGATGTCCTTGGTGCTCTCAGAACCTGACGGTTTTCTTGCAGACGTTTCTTGAACCAAACTAGGGAACCATCATCATCAGGGCTAGAACGAACATTAGCACTGATGATGTTACCTACTTGGGTCATGAAACGTCTGCAAGAAGCCCACCAAGCTCAGAGAGCACCAAGTGCCTCTCATTTCAAAGCTGAGCTACAAATATTTCTTTTTCCTTTCTTTTTTTCTTTCTCCTTCTTTCTTTTTTCTTTCTCCCTTTTTGTTTCTGTCTCTCTCCCTCTTTTTTTTCTTTCTTTCTTTCTTTCTTTCTTTCTTTCTTTCTTTCTTTCTTTCTTTCTTTCTTTCTTCTTTCTTTCTTTCTTTCTTTCTTTCTTTCTTTTCTTTCTTTCTCTTTCTTTCTTTCTTTCTTTCTTTCTTTCTTTCTTTCTTTCTTTCTTTTTCTTTCTCCCTTTCTTATTTTCCTTCTTTCCTTTCTTCTTGCCTTCCTTCCTTCCATCTTTCAGCTCTCGCTCTTTCTCTCTCCCCCTCTTTTTATTTCTTTCTCTCTTTCTCAGTTTCTCTCTCTTTCTTTCCTTCCTTCCTTCCTTCCTTCCTTCCTTCCTTCCTTCCTTCCTTCCTTCCTTCCTTCCTTCCTATTTATAACCTTTTCCTTCCTTTTTCAGCAGGGATTGTGGCAAACGGGAAAATCCACGTCAACGTGAGCTGCGTGGTCAGCGTCTGCAATGACAGCCATTCTCCGGCCTTGAAGCCCTCAGGGGCGGCCGAAACCGGACACCCCGCAGACCCTCCCTTCTCGCAGGAAGAAACTGCCACGAGAGGAGAGTCCGGCCGGGCAGTCGCGGTGGAGGTCGAAGACAGCTCGGACTTCTTGGACCCCTGTGGGGGGAAGCCCCTCCCGCTTAGCGTCCAAGATGCCGGCATGAGAACGACGGAGGGTTTTCCAGGCAGCGACTTCCGCCTTGCTCGAGTCACTCCACAAATGACTGAGGCAGAAAAGACGTTCGCGAAGGACAAAAAAAACCTATTTAGGTAGTCCTCGACTTAATGACCATTTATTCAGTGACGGCTGATGTCGCAATGGTGCTTGGAAAGAAAAAGCGACTTGGGACAGGTCCTTGTACTTATGGCTGTCGCGGCGTTCCCCGTGGTCGCACGATCAAAACTCAGGTGCTGAAGCCATTGACTCATCTTTACAACGGTCGCCGCCTCCCAGGGTCACGCAATTCCCTCCTTTTAGCGACCTTCCGACGAGCCACAAGTCAGCGGGGGATGCCGGGATTCACTTAACGACCGTGCGACCAACCGCAGCAATTTACTTAACAACGGCAGCCAGAAAGGTCGTAAAACAGAGCCGAAGTCACTGTCTTGCTTGGCAACAGGGACATTTGGGGTCGTAAGTCCGAGGACAGCCTGTCGTTGAATTTAAGGAATAACTGTCCCCAACCCTGAGGGATGATTTGCAACCATCCTTAAAAAACAGTCTTAAAAACGCACAATTTCCACACATACCCCTCAAAATATCTCAGTTTATGGCGGTGCCAAATTTCAGACCAGCTGTAAACCTCTCTCTTTGCTGCCCCCTCATGGCGGCCCAGATTTCTGCAGTTGAAATATTCACCGCCAAGTTTTAATTTCAGGTTTTTAAAAAACTCTTTGTTGTTGTCATCTTTCCTATTTTTTGTACTCCGGCTGAATAAAATCCTATTTTGTTTGCCTGTTTCAGCTACTCACTACTTACTTTTAAAAGACCGAGTTTTCCATGGCAAAGATTGCAGAAAGCAAAGCACAGATTTTGCTTGGTGGTGGTTTTCCAAAGGCACAACGTCTTACATACACCGGCAAGGCAATTATCCTGCGTGGCCGATGATTAAATAACAGATAACAGATAATCAGAGTTGGAAGGGACCTTGTAGCTCATCTAGTCCAACCCCCTGCCCAAGCAGGAGAATCTACACCCTACATTTCAGACATGTTTCCAGGTTATCAAAAGTTGGCACAACGGTGTTGCCTTCCCGATTTCTGCAGACCAACCGAATTTGAGAAACAAATTAAAACTTTGGGACTGGATTTTGTTGTTATTTTTTTTCCCCTTGAAAATGTTTTGCTTCTCATCCAAGAAACTTCTTCAGTTCTGGACGAGAAGCAAAATGTTTTCAAGGAAAGGGAAAAACCCAAGAAAGTCCAATTTTAGGGGGGAGGAAATTAACTTTTGGAACGACCATGGTGGAGATATAACTAACTCTTAAGTATGATTCCCATTGTCTTGGGAGAGACTCACCCATATCTAAGAGGGTTAGCCTGCCTTGAAGGGTTTTGCTATGGCCAGTGTTAGTTAGCCTGTTGTAAATGCAACCAATCGTGGCTTATTGAAAAAACCATGATCAACTATGATTTGTGCACAGGTTGGTTCAGCCCCCACTGTTTTCAGGTGTGGCGAATCTTTCTGACTCCAGATGACACTGTCTGGACATCATGCCTCCCTTCGCCACCCAGGCCACGCTATTTAATAAACACCCTCCTTTTTTTTGGTTAGCTTGTCTCAGTCCCGACACTTGAAGGGTCTCCAGGTGCCTGTTCCGGCGATCCTTTTCCCCCTAGGATCTCCTGGTGGTGCTCTGTCCCAGCATAAAGCCCACTCTCTGATGTTTTACCGTGTCACATATGCAGGTGTATATATACGCATAAAGGTTATCATTTGGGAGCTGAAGGCAACGAAATTTCATTTTAATGTATGCTGATTAGTGTACATTTATAGTGACAACAAAGTTCCATTTTATATATTCTATTCTGCATTTTTCTGCATTCTATTCTATTCTATTCTACTTTATATATTCTGTACTTTTCTATTCTCTTCTATTCCATTCCATTTCAATCTATATTCGATATGTTCTACGTCCTATATTCTATATCTTATATCCTACGTTCTATATACTATGGTCTATATTCTATATACTATATTTATATCCTGTATTTTATAGTTAATATTCCATGTCCCACATTCTGTAGTTTATATTCTATATACTATAGTTATATCCTGTATTTTATAGTTCATATTCTATACCTTATATTCTATATCTTATATTCTATATTCTATAGTTCATATTCTATATCCTACATTCTATATCCTATAGTTTATATTCTATATTCTAAATACTATAGTTATATCCTACATTCTATCGTTTATATTCCTATATTCTGTGGTTTATATTCCTATATTCTATATACTATGGTCTATATTCTATATACATATCCTATATTCTATAGTTTATATTCTACATCCTATACTGTATTTCCTATAGTTTATATATAGAATATTTGTAGTTTATATAGAATATATCCTATATTCTATTTTCTGAGCATGGCTCGACAGCGACCTCTGCTGGCTCAACCTCAGCCCTTACACCACCAGAGTCGAGAGGAAGCCCCGCCCCACGCCCGCCCCGTCCCTCCGTCGTCGCCCGGGCAACCGCCTCTTCCTCTATTTCCCCCCCCCGCCACCCCCGCCCAGGAGGTCCGATCGGTCCGCTCGGCGCTCGGCCGTCGGGGCTGCGCGTCCAGGCCTCGACCTGACGCGGGGCGGGACTTCCGGCGGGGCTGCCGCCGTGCCGTGAGAAGCGTCGCAGGTGCGGAGCGGGGCCGGGGCGGGGGGCGCCGGGCGGGGGGGGGGGGGGGGGCTCCGCGGGCGGGGCGGGGGCCCGGGGGGGGAGGTGCGCTAAGCGGCCCCCCCCCGCCCTCAAAAGGCGGGGGTGACTTTTACCTCAGCTGGCGCAAAGCATGCCGGGAAAGGAAAGGGAGGGGGGAAGCGCGGAGGAGCGCCCCCGCCCCTCGCCCCCCTCAACGCCAGCCCTGCGAGGTAGGCCGGGGCCTATTTTTTTTCTTATTTTAATTGGCGATTTTAAATTAAATTAAAATAAAATAAGAGGGGGGATGTTTCTGCTGCCGCCCCCTCCCCACCAAAAAAGCTTCCCCCCCTTTTTTGTTCCTTTTTTGGTATATTCCCTTCCCCTGAAGGCAGTCCTCGACTTATGACCACAGCTGAGCCCCCCCATGGCCATTGTTAAAGAGGCTGAGTGACCTGTGTCCCCCGTTTGACAACCTTGCTCGCCACGGTCGTTAAGCGAGTCGCATGGTGGTTAAGCGAATCACTTCCGTTGTGAATGGAGTAACACGGTCGTTAAGCGAAGCAGGTTTCTCCCCCCCCCCCCCATAGGACTTTGCTGGCCAGGAGGTCGCAAAAGGGGAAAATATCACGTGACACATGCCCTGCCACCCCCACCCCCCGGGGACAGCGGCGACCGACATAAATACGAATCGGTTGCCGTTGTAAATGTGAGTCGGTCGCCAAACATTTGGAATCAATTGACCACGGGTCTGAAATGGTCATAAATACGAGTTTCCTCAAGGTTGGATCGCGGGTCTTAAGCGAATCCCTGCAAACGTTAAGCGAGTCCCACCGTCGTTAAGTGAAACCTATGGACTTGGCTGGTCGGAAGGTCGCAAAAGGGG
Source organism: Notechis scutatus (assembly GCF_900518725.1). The sequence goes on from NW_020717254.1 coordinate 85,741, forward strand.
ATCGCATGACCCTCCCCTCCGGACACCGTCATAAATATAAGTGCCTGGGTTTTGACTATGGGGATGCCGCGGTGGTCGTAAGTGTGAAAAACGGTCCTAAGTCCCTTGTTTCAGTGCCGTCGTAACTTTGAACTGTCACTAGATGAAGCCGTTGTAAGTCGAGAACTGCCTGGAGGAATAAAGTTGTCGCTGGGCCGGGAAAGTGGGGGAATGGGAGAATAATAAGTATAAATAAGAAATGATAAAAGGACTTATTGATTCCTAATTCTTGGTGTCTTCCAACAACCCTGCAATGTCGGCCAGGAGCATCATTTTTTTTTCCCCTCCTCGGGTTTGTTCCTATTTCTGCCTCCTAAATTTTCTTTTTCTTGGTTTAAAAGGAGAAAAACAAACACAAACAAACAAACAAACAAAAAAACACCTGGGGTTGGACTAGATGACCTACAGGGTCCCTTCCACCTCTGCAAATCTGTTTTAGGATCTGTTCATTGTTTCATTGCCACTACAGGCGACCCTTGAGTTGGCAACCGTTCGTTTAGTGGCCATGGGAAGAAAAGAGCGACGTAGGACCGGTGTTGTTTTTTCACACTTAATGACCGGTGCAACATCCCCCTTGGCAACCGACTCGTCTTTATGACGGTCGCAGCATCTCCCGGGGTGGTGAGATTCCCCTTTTGCAACAAGCCGGGTTCACTTAACGACCGGGTGGCTAACTTAACAACTTCAGGGATTCACTTCACAACGGCGGCCAGAAAGGTTGCCAAAATGGGGGCCAAGCTCACTGAACCAACGTCTCGCTTAGCAACATGAACTGGGCTCGCTTGTGGTCATAAAGTCGAGGACCTTTTTGCGTTTTCCTCTGCTCCTTTTTCCAATAATGGAGAAGAGAAATTTATCTTCCATCGGCAGAGGAGAAAATGGGTCGTGGCTGTGCTTAGCCAGCACAACAATACCCCAAAGTCCCATGTTGCTGGTACTACAAAGTCCATCTTGTGCGGCCCTCGTTGCCCAACTCTTATAATAAGAGTTGCAGAAGTTCTTAATCTTGTTTTTGTAGCCTTTCTGTCCTTTCCCAAGGAAGCAATTAGACGGCAAAAATCTTGGCACGGGCGGCAGCAAGTGGTTGTTTTTTTGTTTTAATTATCTTTTGATCTGGGTGTGATAGGCGAGTATGACGGCATTCTTCTCCCCCCCCTCTTTCTCCCCACCCACCCACCCACCCACGGAAAGGGGGAGCTGGGAAAAGAAAGAAAGAAGAGCCTGGAAAAGGGTGTGCTTGTGTTGTTGTTGTTGTTGTCTAAAAGGGCCTCCACCTCTCCAGCACAAGTTTGACTTGAAGTTAATGTGTAGTTTATGTGTAGTTAATGTGTACTTCCTTTCTGTTTCTTTTTCCTTCCTTCCTT
>NW_020717254.1:91724-107561 GCF_900518725.1 Notechis scutatus
GAAGGAAGGAAGGAAGGAAGGAAGGAAGGAAGGAAGGAAGGAAGGAAAGATGTGATAGATGGAAGGAAGGAAGGAAGGAAAGATGTGATAGATGGAAGGAAGGAAGAAGGAAGGAAAGAAGGAAGGAAGGAAAGATATAGATGGGAAGGAAGGAAGGAAGGAAGAAGGAAAGGAAGGAAGGAAAGAAGGAAGGAAGGAAAGATGTGATAGATGGGAAGGAAGGAAGGAAGGAAGGAAGGAAGGAAGGAAGGAAAGATGTGATAGATGGAAGGAAGGAAAGAAGGAAAGAAGGAAGGGAAGGAGGGAAGGAAGGAAGGAAGGGAAGGAAGGAAAGAAGGAAGGAAGGAAGGAAGGAAGGAAGGAAGGAAGGAAGGAAGGAAGGAAGGAAGGAATAGCAATAGCCCTTAGACTTATATATCGCTTCATAGTGCTTCACAGCCCCCTCCAAGCGGGTTACAGAGCCAGTGTGCTGCACTCCAACAACCTGCGTCCTTATTTTACTGACCTCAGAAGGACGGAAGGCCCGAGTCAACCCTGAGCCAGTTCTATCCACCGCACTGCCACGAGAAGAATAGAATAGAACACGGAATACAACAGAAGAGAAGGCACGATTGCTTTCTCCAGTGATCACACATTGGCGCTTGTAGATGGACCGCCGCCGCTGCCGAGAGTTTTGCGGAAAGGCAGGAAGTAACGGAAAGGAATAACGGTGCAAGAATGGGGGTTGAAGTGCCATTTTTTTTTTCCTTACTTCAAGGTGGAAGAACTCATGAAGAAAAAACAGCTGGACATTTCCGACTTCAGTATCTACTGGGACAGTCATTGCACCCTGTGGGGGGATATGCTTCCTGGGGAGCTGCAGGTACTCCCCTTAATTTGTTCACTTTACGCCAGTGGTGGGATTCAAACTTTTTTTACTACCGGTTCTGTGGGCGTGGCTTGCTGGCAGCCATGCAGCCGGCAGCGGAGTTGGACAGTGAGGAAGAACGGGGACCAGGACTCGGATGAGGGTCCTGCATCCAATGCAAGGATGGGGCCAGGACCATCTGGGAGTGGGGTGCTGCCTCTGGAGCCTTCGGAGTCTGGCAGCAGCGAGGCAGAGGACCCAGGGGAGCCTGTTCCCAGTGTGCGTATGCGCAGAGCTGCCAGAAGGCAAGAGCAGCTGAAACAGAAGGGGCGACTCCAGAGTAAGGCTGGAAGGCGATTGCCCCTCCCATAAGGGATAAAAGTCAGCCCTCAAGGGCGAACTCTTTGCAGGAAGCAAAGCAGTTCAATAGATTCTGAGTCCTCCTTGAAACACTGTGTACTCTGGTTGTTGTTGTTGTTTCTGATACTTCGGTTGGGTTCTGTTATAATTAATTTGGAGACTTCTGTTTTTGGCAGCATTCCCCAGCACTGAAAGGCGTGTGCTTATCTTGGGGAACTGTTTTAAGATTAGTTCTGGCTGGGAATGAATGTAATTCCCAGAGTGGCATTAAAATAGGTTTTGCTTTTTCAAACAAGCTTGTGTTTCGGTACGTTTGACAAAGCCTGGGTCAGAACACACACTCTGTGCACGCCCATTGGCAAGATTTTTTTAAAAAGCAAACAAACCTGGAATTAACGTGTTTCTGATTTCCAGGTAGCCATGGATAACAGCATGGAACGCCGGGACCATAATTACATCATGGAGCCCGTGTGCACATCTGCCCTACTGAAGAGAAATTGTTCCAAGGAGCCCCTCCGGTCACGGAATATGCCACGCCTGGAGTTCGACATCCAGCTGGAAACAATCCCATTGAAGCTTTCTCAGGTGGAGGAACGAAAACCAAAAAAAATTGGGTTTGGGTTCTGCCACAGGGAATCCCCCACGTTAAGTGGCGTGGTGGCCTAGTGGGGATGACTGTCTCCTCCCACTTGAAACGGGGAGCGTTGGATTGCTAGGTCGATATTTCTCGGGGCGCGTAGAGGAAATATTTGCTGTGAGCTCCGCATAGGCGCCGGGAAGGGAATCCGACGGTAAATGCTCAGCTCCATCCAGCCGCCCCTAAGGGGAAAAAACAAACCCCTAGTCCTCACTGAACAACGTTAATTGAGACCGGCAACTGCTAAGCGGTGCAGTTAGGACACCCCCGTGAGCATGACCAACTTAACCACTGAAGTATTCCCTTAACCACTGTGGTCGGAAAGGTTGTAAAATGGGGTGAAACTCACTTAGCAACCGTCTCACTCGGCGACAGAAATTTTGGGCTCGATTGTGGCCGTAAAGTCGAGGACTTCCTGTACAGTGAACCGGCCGTTCTCTAAAGCAAGTTCTGCCTTCTCAATGAAAAAAAATATTGGTTTCTAGGAGGCTTCTCCCGTCAGCCGCCCTAACCGGCCATTATACGTTATTTTATTCATTCAGATGCAGTACCGACAAATTATGGACTTCCTGAAGGAGTTGGATAGAAAAGAACGACAGCTCAAATTCAGAAAATGGAGGCCAAAAGTCGCAGTGAGCGGAAAGTACGAGTTCTCCTTTTCCTTTGTTTATGAAATACCCATCTAAGTTTATCCACCTTCACAAGTTTAAATCACCCTTCGGTTTTGTTTGTTTTTTGGCTTGGTGTAATTTCACTTTAACCAGCATTTCCCCTAAAAGAAACCCACAATCACCCAAGCCATCGCAGTTGTCTGTTACTATTTTTATTAATTGAATCGTTCTCAACTTTTTCTTCACCCCGGACCCTCTTTAAATACCCTTTGTGGCCACGGACACCCACCCTCCCAAGACTTAAAATTTAAGTCATAACAGTTGCTTCCAGCAACTTCACAGTTTGCCTTTTTAAACAATCTTCCCAGCTGCAGCCCATGAAGGGGATTAGGGCCCTTTCCTCTCCCATAAGCCACGTTGCTCCCTTCTCCATTCCTCCCTACGTGCCCTAGGATGAAGAGGGGGTGGGCCTGGGTCTTCCTCTGAATGCCCAGTCGGCCTCTGCCCTTCCCCAGTTTCCTCCACAGCCACCGGAGCCACACTCCCACTCCTTTGTCAGCTGTTCCACCTCTCCCTCCGAATCAGATTCCAACTAGGGCATGACACCTTGTTTCTACGTCCGCCTCCTTAACCCGGCCACGCTCGCTCAAACGTCGTTCTGTTCGTCTTGTTCCAAGCTGTCGAGAGTGGTGGCTCTTCGCCCTGAATGCCCACCTCGCTGAGATCACGGAGCAGAAGGAGCGTTCTTCCTGGGAATTCGCCTCGCGACGCGCCCGCGACGCGGTCCTATACACGGAGTTGTACTACAACAAGTTGAAGGAGTTGTCACTTTCGGAGGAGGAGCAGGTACTCCGGGTCTGTGACATCTCGCGGTGGCCGTGCGGGGTTCGTACGCACCAAGCTGTCGTGCGTGGCTGCACATCAAGCTGGCCTGCGTGGTCGTAATCTGGAAGCGTCATCTCTGAATGCAGATAGTCCTTGACTTACAACTATCCGCTTAGTGTCCGTTCAAAGTTAACAACGGCACTGAAAAAAAGTGACTTAGGATCACTTTTGACAAGGCCGTTGCAGCTTTTCTGCAGTCGAGTGAACAAAATTCAGGTTCTCGGTAACTGGCTCATATTTACGACGGGTTGCAATGTCCCAGAATCGTGTGTGGTCTCCTTTTGCGACCTTCTGATAAGTCAACAGGGAGACCAGATTTCACTTAACAACCTTAACGTAACAACTGCAGTGATTCACGTGGCAGCTGTGGCCAGAAAGCTTGTAAAACAGGGACAAAACTCACTTAACGACTATCTCGCTCAGCGACACCAATTCTAGGCTCAGTGACGGCCACTGTGTTTCCTTAGCAGCTTCTCACGGTTTCCTTTCCTACCGGCAGGAGGAAGTGGAACGCATTGAAGACGAGCAGACGTTTGAGGAGCTGAAAATCCTACGGGAACTAGTTTACAACCGGTTCCAGGAGCTGGCTGAGGTGAGTTCAAGCTGTTGCTAGAGGTTGAACACCAGAGAGGCGCGGTGGCTGAATGACTCTGGAGATGGTCTTCACTCCAGCGTTTCGAGTCCCAGCAGCCGTTTGAGTTCCCATCGCCTGCCTCAGCTTCAGCCCGCCTCAGCTGCGCGAAAACCTGTTCGGTGCAAGTAGATAAATAGGTACCACTTCAGTGGGAAGACTAGCAGGCGCTTCGTACGGACAGTCGGATCCCTACTTCCTGGTTGCGACGCCCCTTTGCAAGGCAACTTCGGCGGAGGGAGAGGGTCTCATACGACACTGCAGGGCTTGTTCATCTTTAACAGAATTACAGAGTTGGAAGGGACCTTGGAGGTCTTCTAGTCCAGCCCCCTGCTCAGGCAGGAAAGCTAAACGGCTTCATTTCAGTCATGGCCATTGGACATTCATTGGACTGTCCACTCTCTTCTTAAAAGCCTCCATGGATGGAGCACCCACAGCTCTTGGTGGCAGGCAGTTCCACGGGTTAATTGTCCTCACTGTTGGGAAGTTCCTCCTTAAATTCCAGGTTGCTTCTCTCCTGGGTGAGTTTCCACCCCTTGTTTCTTGGGGGTATATCTTAGGGAATTGCGGCGGTGTTGGGGTCTTTCTCCCAACAGGGGCGTCTTGTTCTTGACGGCCGGTTCCGCTGGGCACGGCCAGGTTTGTATCTGCCACCTCCCTTTACGCCTCCAGCCTTCTCGAATCTTTCTTTCCTGACGCTCGGCGCTCCGTAGCTAAATCCCCGGACTTTGCGGAGCTGTCTTTGGCCTCCGGTTGGCATCGCCAGCAGGTTTTAATACCCTAGCAGGAGTCCAGCCCAATATAGGTCTCTTTGAGCTGGAACTGGTTTGCCACCAACCCGGGCGTGATCTATTTTAATTGCATTCTTCTTTTTTTAAAAATAAAAATAAATCTTGGTTCCCGGCGGACTTATTCTCCTACAGAGCATTAAGAAGCCCTTGTCTGATTCCCTGGATTCCACCTTGGAGACGGAACTGGAAGGAGGCCGCCACAGCAGCAGCGGGATGCTGCGGTACCTTCAGTCCTGGTTCCCAGGATGGGGAGGTTGGCACAGCCAGTCCCAAGAAGCGCTGGAAACCAAGACCATCGAGGGACTCCTGTCGGACACAGCGGAAGAGTGGCGGCCGGAGGAGGTTACGGGTACGGGATGAGTTGAGAGGTTGTGTTTCCCTGGATACATTCAGCATCCTTGGCGGGGCGCTTGGTGGTGTCTAAACGTAGCTGCTTTCTTGCAGACTTTTCCTGACCCAGCTAGGTAACATCAACTGTGCTCTGTGGGCAAATTCCTCTCCCTTTTAGCGCTGATGATGTTCCCTAGCTGGGTGATGAAACGTCTGCAAGAAACACCCCCAGGCTCAGAGAGTACCAAGGACCTCACAATTCAACCCATCCTTCTATGGATAATTAGTAACTTCATAAACCAAATTAGGTTTATCTTATTTTCCCGTGTGTGTGTGTGGTTTTTTTTAACTCCTTGGATTTTTTTTTTCTTCCCCCAAACCAGGAGCCGATGACTTTTTCGATCCAGCTCCCGATGTCTCCAGTATCAATACCTTCACAAAGAGAGACCACGTCCTGGTGAAACTCAACCTGTGGTTGCAAGGTGGCTCCGTCACGCTGTCGCACGCCGAGAAGAGAAGTGGGCCGGACAGCGAGAGGGCCTTCATGCAGCTGCAGTTTTCGGGTACTCGGTCCCCTTCGGCTCTTGTGAAACGGAGGCCGGCCTTTGATCATACATGAGGCCGGCCCTACCGTACAGGGGATGGGTTTGATGGAAAGGAAAGGAAAGGAGGGAGGGAGGGAGGACAGAAGGAAGGAAGATGAGAGAGAGAGACAGACAGACAGACAGATACAGGTAGATAGGGATAGATGGGTGGATAGATAGATGATAGAGAGAGAGAGATGGAAATAAACAGATAGAGGCAGGCAGACAGATGACAGAGAGAGAGAGAGAGAGATTGGCAGGCAGGCAGGTGGATAGATATAGAGAAAGAGATGGAAGTAAGCAGATAGAGGCAGGCAGACAGATGAGAAAGATAGACAGACAGACAGACAGGTGGATACCAGATAGAGGCAGGTAGGCAGACAAGATAGACAGACAGACAGGTGGATAGATGATAGAGATGGAAATAAGGAGGCAGGCAGGCAGACAAGGTAGATAGGATGGATGGATGGATGGATGGATAGATAAATAAAGATAGATAAAATAGACAGACAGGACACAGATGGATGGAGAGAGAGAGGGAGAGAGATAGGCAGGCAGGCAGGCAGGCAGGCAGGCAGGCGGATAGATATAGAGAAAGATGGAAGTAAGCAGATAGAGGCAGGCAGACAGATGAGAAAGATAGACAGACAGACAGACAGACGGGTGGATACCGTAGATGATAGAAAGAGATGGAAATAAACAGATAGAGGCAGGTAGGCAGACAAGATACACAGACAGACAGGTGGATAGATGATAGAGATGGAAATAAAGAGGCAGGCAGACAGACAAGGTAGATAGGATGGATGGATGGATGGATAGATAAATAAAGATAGATAAAATAGACAGACAGGATATAGATGGATGGAGAGAGAGAGAGAGAGAGAGAATAGGGGGAAAAATGGGAGCAACGTTGTAACCACAGAGTAAGGGCCTAATTTACCTTTTACTTACAACTGCCCCAAAACAAAACCCCGGAAGTCCTTTCTTTAACACCCTCATTTTCCCATCCCTTTTGCTTTCTGCACTTTCCTCTTGTCTTTCTCCCCTATCGGGACCGGGGACTCCGAGTATCATAGGCAGAAAGAGCTGCCTGGGAACATAGTTAAGACTCCGTGAAGGCTTTTCCTTCCGCTTTCCTTCCGCTTCCTCCCTTCGTGGGCTACATCGCCTGCACCCCTGAGTAGCCTCCTTCACACCCCCGGTCTTGTGCTTTCAGGCGTGACCATCCTTGCGGAAACGCTCCCTCGCAGGAATTCCTCCCTCTTGAAAGTCCAGCTTGGAAGCCTCTTCCTCCGGGATTTAGCGACCGAAGGAACCATATTCCCCGTCCTCGTCTTCCCGAATCCGGTACGTCGAACTCGGGGCAAGCGTGATGAGTTTTCCTGTTGACGTTCGCAAGGGAACGCCTCGATTTTACGTCTGCCTTTGAGCCTCAAATTGATGTCCCTCCACGTTGAGATTTGCCCCAGTTTTACAACTTTTCTCGCCGCGGTCGTTCAGTGAATCGCTGCAGTCCTTAAATGAGTCACACACGGTGGTTAGGTGGACCCCACTAACTTGGCTTGTCAGAAAGGGGAATCATGTGACACACACACACACACACCCCTGGGGCCTCTGTGACCGTCATGAAGACGAGTCAGTTGTGCCGAGCGCCTGAATTTGGATTGGGGGGAATGCTGCGAATAAGTGTGAAAAACTGTCGTAAGTGCCGTTGTAACACTAAGCGAACTGTTGTAACTCAAGGACTACCTGTATTCACTCTTTTTTTCTTTTTTGGCCTTGTCTGCCTCCCGAATCTGCTTCTCCAAAGTGCCTCTTTTCAGATGTGGGATTACAGATAATCCTTAATTTACAAAAAAAAAAACCTTCCTTCTAGCACTGATGATGTTTTCTAGTTGGGTCATAAAATGTCTGCAAGAAAACCCCCAAGCTCAGAGAGCACCCAGGACCCCCACGGTCGTCGTCCTCCTCCTCCTCCTCCTCCTCCTCCTCCTCCTCCTCTCCCTTTTAGCCCTGGTGATGTTACTTAGTTGGGTCATGAAATGTCTGCAGGAAAACCCCCAAGGACCCCACAGTTCAACCCTGAGCTGTGAATATTCTCCTTGGTTGATATATATATATTGATACTCTCTCTCTTTCTCTTTCTCTTCCTCTTCCTAAGAAGTCGGCTGTGCCTCGTCCGTTAGCCTCCTGACCTCATCTTCTGACACCAGCAACCGGAGCAGTGGTAATATTTTCCTTTCGGCAGCCCTTTGCCACTTGCAGTTTCCAACAATCCAGGCACCTGTAAAGCGTGAACAGGAAGAGAGTTGCGTTTTAGTCTTCGTCGATTCGTCTTCGTAGATTTACATTTGTAGTTTGCGGATTCTTCTGTCATTTTTCAACCTCTTTGAATCGATCAGTCCCATCTTCTTAGCTCATGGGATCTTAAAAAAAAGCAAGCGAGGCGTAAATCCCACGTTCCAGAAGTTGATCTGGATATGTGGGTAGATTTTTAATTTTTCAGAGCAGCTAAAATTTACTCAGCAGACCCTCAGTGGCATTTAAATTGGATGCCACCTGCCCAGTGATGCTGGAGACTGGTCTCTTCCGGTTTGTCCCATTTCTTTGAGTGAACTATGTGTTCGTTTTATTATTTTATTTTATTTTTTGCATCTGTGAGTTCTGCTTTTTGCTTACTGTTTCCTCTTCTCTTTGCAGAAGATCCTGTCCCGGTGTTTGAAATGCTGTATGAGAAAAACCCAGCTCACAGCAATTTTGAGAGGCGGTTGGAAGTCAGCACTCAACCCCTTAATATTATTTACAACCCTCAAGCCATTAAGAAAGTAGTTGACTTTTTCTACAAAGGAAGGGTTCATTCCTCAGGTGAACCTTCCTTAGTCGATTTCTTTTCCCATCTCTTTCATTTTTCCTTACGATTTATAACGAGGTTATTTTCCACCCAGAGAACGAAGGTTGTTTTGGAAAGTTAAACCGTAGATTACGTAGGTATAAAGAAGCATTTGTCAAATTTCTCAGAATGAATCTGGCATGAATTTCAAAAATTCAAGGGAGCTCCAACTTTGTTTGGATGTGGTTTAGCCTGATTCTAAAAGACAGGGCTTGTATGCAGAAAATAAAGATTTTTATTTAAGCTTCAAAAAAAAAAAAAAAAAAACCTACGGTTGAAATTTTCCTAAGAATGAAACAGCCAAGCCACTGTTGCTTCCATGATTGGCTGTGGAGATTTTAAGGGTGGTGGGCTTGATTCTCCTTGTTTCCTTCCATTGCTTCTTGGACCAGAGCCACCCAAGAACAATTGTCTTTTTTGGGGGGTGACCCTTTAATGCAGGTTTCGGATGTCAGTCTGAACTGGAGCTGAGAGTGGCCGAAGCTGCCCGAAGACAATACAACAGGCTCAAGATGCAGACCAAAGCTGAAATTCGCCAGACCATTGACCGACTTCTTGTTGGGGATTTTATTGTGAGTGGGCTTTGTTTTGTGGGTGTGTGTGTGTGTGTGAGAGAGAGAGAGAGAGAGAGCGTTATAACATGGTTGTGTCTTCTCCTTGACCCCGCACAAAATCTCAGTTTGGGTTAAAAAGCACATTATTCCAACCTGTAGTATATTCAGATTTGGGGCTTAGCAAATTGTGGGGAAATCAACCGTTTTCATTTTATAAACCATGATTTTAGGCTTACCATGTTTCAGTGAACCATGGATTGTTCCAGGGTTCTTTGACATCAAATGAGGGCAATTCAGTATAGCGGCAGTGTTATTAAAATCAACAATTCTGATTAAAATGGGCGCCCTTGGTGTATCCTGTGAATTTGTTATCTAGGAAATAGACACATCTGCTTGCTGGTAAACCTGTTTCTGGATTGGCTTTTTATAGCTACGTTTCTAGGCGTGTGCTTTTAAATATTGGATTGATATTCAGAGAATCATTTGGACTGTTTGAAAGAGAACCAAATTTTGCTTTTTTTTTTAGGAGGAAAGCAGGCACTGGTCAATCTGCCTTGATATCTCTGCCCCTCAGGTGATCTTCCCGGACGACTTCAAATTTTCAGACCCTGTTTTAGTCGTGATTGATTTGGGCAGAATGCTGCTCACTAATTCTCAAGGTGGGAGCTCCTCATTTATTTCTGAGTTTCTCTAGAAAGAGTTGTAACATCAAAGACCCTCTGCAGAACGCAACAACTCGCCATGGCCAACTTTGCTGCAGGATCAACTCGCCACGAGACCACTCAGAAATTCAATTCGATTATTTAAAATAATGAAAACATTATTTCAAGTGTTGTCACTGACATTTCATTCTTCCTCTCCATTGGCATCCTTTCCTTCAAGATTCTAGTCCACCATTTCTTCGATGTTACTGCAACTCTTGTCCCGCAGTGAGTCTGGCGTGGTGAGTTGGCTGCGATGAATTGGCCATGGCAAGTTGGCCGTGGTGACTTGGCCATAGTGAGCTGGCCATGGCGAGTAGACCATGGAGACTTGGCCATGGCGAGTTGCCCCTGATGAATTGGCCATGGTGAGTTGGGCATTGCAAGTTGACCATGGTGAGTTGGCCATGGTGAGTTGCCCATGATGAATTGGGCATTGCAGGTTGCCCATGGCAAATTGGCCATAGTGAGTTGGCCATGGTGAGTTGGACATGGAGACTTGGCCATGGTGAGTTGGGCATTGCAAGTTGACCATGGTGAGTTGGCCATGGTGAGTTGGGCATTGCAAGTTGACCATGGTGAGTTGGCCATGATGAATTGGGCATTGCAAGTTGGCCATGGCAAGTTGACCATGGCAAGTTGGCCATGATGAGTTGAACATGGAGACTTGGCCATGGTGAGTTGGCCATGATGAATTGGGCATTGCAAGTTGACCGTGGCAAGTAGTCGTAGACCAGTGTCTGTGTGTGTGTGTTTATCCAAGATCACGTGGCTGAATTTCTTCCCCTCATTTTCTAGAGGAGCACAGAAAGAAGAGTCCGGATGGCCCCTCCCTAGAGCTGAGCGATCTGAGCGATGACGAATACAAGACCCCTCTTGCCACCCCTCCCAACAGCCCACCTCCTGAACCCAACCTGACCGGCGAGGACAAAAGCAGCAAAGAGTTCCCGGGTGTGGAAATCAGTGAAGAGCAACTCCAGGCGCACTTGATGAGCAAAGAAATGTACGAGACCTACACCTTGTCCTTCATGGATCTCCAGATCATGGTGGGGCGGGTGAAGGACAACTGGAAATACGCCCAAGACATCGACGTGGGCCCGACTCACGTGGTGGAGAAGTTTAACGTCCATTTGCAACTGGAACGCCGGCTGATCTACACTTCTGACCCCAAGTACCCCGGAGCTGTGCTCTCAGGCCACCTGCCCGATTTGAAAATACACATCAACGAAGACAAAATCGTGGCCTTGAACAATTGTTTCGGCAGGCTAAGCACCCCTGACCCGGACACCTCGCAGGTGGGGAAAGCGGCTCCTCTGCCGAGCTTGGAACAGCGCGCCAGCCTGCACAGTTCCATGGTGAACTTAACCCAGAGCGTCATCCTGGTGGAGCAACACACCAAAGAAATGCTGGTGGAATCTCAGCTGCTCCTGGCGGAGTTCCAGGTGAACTGCATGCAGCTGGCCGTGGAGAGCAACGGCCGCTACATCTCGGTGCTGAAGGTGTTCGGCACCAACGCTCACTTCGTCAAGCGGCCGTACGACGTCGAGGTCTCCCTCACCGTCCACGGCTTGCTCTTGGTCGACACCATGCAGACCTACGGCTCCGACTTCGACCTCTTGATGGCGTCGCACAAGAACCTGAGTTTCGACCTCCCGACGGGGAGCTTGCGCGACAGCAAAGCGCAGTCCCCCGTCAACGGCCTCGGCGAGACCCTGCTCGCCGGGGACGTCGCTGAGAAGTGCACCCTGGCCTCCAAGATACTCTCCGGCACGTCGACGACGACGACGCGGGACGAATCCTTAATCAAGCTGGAATACCAATTTGTCGCCGCCGAGTGCCCTTCCATGAACCTGGACAGCTCCCTCCAGGTGCTGACTGTCCAGATGAACAACCTGGACATCATCCTCAACCCGGAGACCATTGTCGAGCTGATCGGCTTCCTCCAGAAGTCCTTCCCCAAGGAGAAGGAGGACGGGAGCCCCCAGCCCTTGATGACCGATGCCGAAAAGACCCTCGGCGAGTGGGAGAATTTCCAGTCCACCCACTCCCAAAGCGTCGAAGTGGCCGTGGAGATCCACTGGCTGAACGTCCTCCTCCTCAGGACCGTCACCTTGGCCAACCGGGAGAAATTCGGCCGGAAAATCGCCACGGCGAGCATCGGCGGCACCAAGGTGAACGTCTCCATGGGCCGCCGGCTGGAGCTCCGCGGCTCCCTGGGCTGCCTGCACCTGATGGACCTGACCCAGGACAACGTCAAGAACCAGTACGTGGTCAGCATCGGCAACACGGAGCGGTACGAGAGCCTGATCCCCGACGACGTGGGCTACGCCAGGCCCGCCTTCCCCCAGTTCGAGGACACCAGCGGCCTCCCCGACGCGCTCTGCTTCACCTTCCTGGAGCAGTCCGCCGTGGAGTGCTCCCTCCTCCTCCAGATGGCCTCCCTGCACTACAACCACTCCGCCAAGTTCCTGAAGGAGATCGCTTTGTCCCTGGACGAGCTGGAGGAGAATTTCCGTGGCACGCTGAAGAGCGCGGCCGACAAAGTCACCACCGTCCTGGCCACCAAGACGGCGGAATACAGTGAGATGCTGTCCCTCTTCGACACGGCGCCCAGGTCCAGAGACCCCTTTAACGTGGAACAGGAGGAGGGGGAAGAGCAGGCCCCCGTGTACCCCAAGGCAGACACCATCAAGCTGGTCTTAAATGTGAAGATCGAGTCGCCCGTGGTCTCCATCCCTCGCAAGCCGGGCAGTCCCGAACTCCTGGTTGGTCACTTAGGGCAAATATCCATCCAGAATTTCGTGACGGGGGAAGACAACCTGAGGAGTGACAGCCTGCAGGTGGAAATCAGAGATATCAAGATGTATTCGCTGAATTGCAGCCACTTGGCGGGCAGAAAGGACTCGCCGTCGGAGGCGCCCGCCCCGCTGGCCTCCCCTCCCGGCTTCGCCGGCTGCGGCTACCAGGAAGAGTCCCACTTCACCCGCCACGATTTTTTCGAATCGTTACACAAGGGCCAAGGTAAGTTTGTGGGAAAGGCTGCCTGGGTCGGGATTCCAGCCATCGCCCTCATTCAATCGCGATCCTCGAGCCAAACTTCAAAAAACTTCCAAGGATTCATTTGGAGGCGACATCCTGGCCCTGCCCTGTATGGAACCAGTTCTGGCCTATATCATTTACAGTCCCCTGGGACCCTGTTTCCATGCCCCCTGCCCCCCCCCCGGGTGTGTCAAAAATCTTTGGACTTTCAACTCCCAGAATCCCCCCAGCCAAATCCACACCCCTTAAAGTCACTTTGGGTTGAGAAAGAAACGATCCGATGAAGCGTTTCCGACTATTTCCGTTTCAGGTTTCCATATTCTGAATAACGCCACCATCCAGTTCATCCTGGAGAAGATCCCAGTGGAGCCCAGCGCGGAGCTGGCCTTCTCTCCAAGTGACAGCGTCAACATTTCAAACCTGATGAGGATCGAAGGGAAGTTTGTCAACCCTCTGCAGGTAAAAATCTACCCCCGAAATCTCCCTTGTCTTTTCCACGACTCCGTCCTCCACAGCGAGGAACGGAAGCTGCTAAGCTAAATATTTGCTCCTTGGAAAAGTGATCCCAAGAAAGAAGTAGAAAGACATCCCAAAGGTGCTTTTATTTTTTTCAGGAAGCAACTGGACTTTCTTGTTGTTTTTTTCTTTTTCTTTTGAAGACGTTTTGCTTCTCGCCCCAGAAGCTTCTTCCGCTCTGACAGAAGGGTGGGGAAGGGAAAGATTTATATTTCTTGCAGACAGCTGGTCATTTGCATCCTCTTAGAGGTCGTTGAGGCCACTTGGAGGTTTATCTGTGTCCTCAGGGTCACCTGAGTGGTTGCAAATGTCGTCTGCAATTTTTTCCTCTCTGGAAATCCATTCCTTACCATCCTGTCAGAGCGGAAGAAGCTTCTGGGATGAGAAGTGAAATGTCTTCTTGTTGTTCTTGGTTTAATGACCCCATAATCCCTTGCATTGGGGCAGAGTGGGGGGGCCACTGAATGAAGTCGAGTGTTTACTGGCCGGATGCCCTTCCTGTCACCAGTATGGAGTTCCCCCCCCCCCAGCAGATATATTCTCAGCGTGCCCAGAGAGAGAAATATCTTGCCTCTCCCTAGAATCGAACTCACAGCCTCCCCCGATTGCGAGGCGAGAGCTCCACTTCTAGACCGCCGTGCCACAACTCGAGGTCTGCTTTGTATCGGAAGGTCCTTCCACCTTGACCACCTTGTAAGTGGGGTTTATACACCCGAACGACGACAAATCAGAGATTCCATCAACATCCGTGTCCCCTTGTGCTCCTTTCCAAACCACGCAGGTGATTTTGGCCAAGCACGTCTACGAGCAGGTGATGCAGACCCTGGACAACCTGGTGTGCAGCGAGGACCTGACCAAGCCTCCGTCCAGCTTCCCGTCGCCCACTTACTCCAGCTTGGCTTCTCCTCCGGCCTCTCTCCGCAGCCTGAGTGCCGATTTCTCCTCCGGCCGCAAGGAAAACGGCTTCTTCACCCACTCGACCTACGCCCAGGCCAAAGGCCCACCGGCGCAGGGGGCCTGCCAACCTTTCACTCCGATCCAAGCCACCTTCCACATCGCCCAGCTGCAGGTCCAGCTCAGTGGCGACCTGACCCTGGGGGCCCCGCAAGGCCTGGTCAGCTTGACCTTCCAGGATTTCGACGTGGAGTTCTCCAAGGACCACCCCCACACCCTGTCCATTCAGACCGCCTTGCGTTCTCTGCTGATGGAGGACCTCCTGGTGAAGAACCCCGATTCCCTGTACAGGAACCTCATGGTCTCCCACGGGGCCCCCAAGCCTTCCAACTTGGCCCACAAGGAATACCTCTCCCAGTCCTGCCCGCTGGTCTCCAACGTGGAGTACCCGGACATGCCTCGTTCTCTCCCCTCCCACATGGAGGAAGCCCCCAACGTCTTCCAGTTCTACCAGCGGCCCTCTTGCCTCTCCCAGCCGAAGCACCCCAAAGGGGACGAGGAAGGCTGCCCGCTGACCCCTCCGCCTTCCCCCACCGCCAGAGGGCTGGCCGCGGCCTCCGGAAGGAGCAACTTCGACGACTCCTTGGTGCACATCAACGCCCTCCTGGTGGACAAGAGGCACCCGGAGTTCGCCTCGCGCTACAACCGGATCAACCGCAGCGTGGACATCGACTTCAACTGCCTGGACGTCCTCGTCACCCTGCAGACTTGGGTGATGATCCTGGATTTCTTCAGCATCGGCTCCACGGCCGAGAATCACGGCGTCAAGGCGACGTCGAGCGGGGGCGTCCAGCAGGCCACGAAGTCGGAGTTGAACCCCTCGCCGGACGATGAGGCGCCGGAGGAGTCGGTAAACTCCAAGCTGGATCTGAAGGTAGGTAGGCAGGAAGTTCTCCCACTTATTTGGAAGAAAGAGGCCTTGATCTGATCGGTCATTCTTTCCTCTTTAAAAACAGGTCCACTCTCTGTCCATGGTGCTGAATAAGGCCACCAATGAACTGGCCAAAGCCAACGTATCCAAACTCGTCGCTCACATGGAGACGACAGGTGAGTCTGAATTACCTGCAAGGTATGTGTTTGTCAACTCAGTAACCCTTGGGGGGGGGGGGGGGGGGGGGTTGCGTCCTACCTTTCAGAGTCCTTCCCGGCCCGTAAAAATCGCTCTCCTTTAACCACACAGCAAGTGGTTTCTCTACCCCTAAAGCATCCCGTCGAAAATTGGGCAGAATTGATGCTTAAAATGCCAGTGGAAAAGAAATGAGATTCAGATCTCTCTCTTAAATTTATTCCGCCTCCAACTTCAGAATCACTATGTGTAAATAAATAGCATTACTATTATTATTATTATTATATACTTTATTCATTAAACATGAAACTCAGTCAACTGAACAATTAAAAATATATCACAAATATTATTAACTGGCACTGATGGGTTGATTTGGGTTGCTGCCAGCAATTATTATTATTATTATTATTATTATTATTATTATTATTATTATTATTATTA
>NW_020717254.1:125355-138025 GCF_900518725.1 Notechis scutatus
GAGTGGGGGCACTCGCCCCAGGCATTGAGACTTGGGAAGGTGCCTGCTTGTTCCAAAAAGGGAAGGAGAAACCACCACCCCCGCCCCCCAACGGGGAAGACATTCCTGACCCGGTTAAAAGAGGCTGAGCCTCGTAAGTGAGGCCCAGCTCTGCACTTCCCTGCCTCATTCACTCGTTCATTCTTCCTTTTCTTTCCTTCCTTTCTTTCGCAGCTGAAATGAAGGCCCCGAAGAGGAGGCAGCCCTTTGTGCCTTTTGCCCTGCGGAATCACACCGGTTGCACCCTCTGGTTTGCCACGATGACCACCACCCCAACTCGGTAAGGAAGCAGGGAGGGGGGGGAAGGGACTTCCGGCCGGCCACTTGATGGCGCCCGAGGTTTCTCGTACCGCACAGGCAATCCTCAACTTACAACCACAACGGAGCCCTGAGTATTTTCTGTCGTCCAGGGGAGACAAGCGTGAAGTCAGCTTTGCCCAGATTTATCCTGGTTCTTGCTTTCTGGCCACTGTCGTTAAGGGAATCCCTGCAGTCGATACATTAGCCGCCCCGGTCGTTAAGCGAATCCAGCCTTCCCCATGGACTTCACTTGTCAGAAGGTCGCAAAAGAGACTCGCTAGACGCTGTGACCGTCATCTAAATACGAATCGGTGCCCAAGTGTCTGAATTTTGATCCCGTGGCCCAGGGGCTTGCTAACAATGGTCGCAAGTGTGAAAAACGGCGGCCCTCTCGGTCATTTTTTTTTTCCAACTTCTAAACGGCCACTAAGCGAACGGTTGTAAGTCAAGGACTTCCCGTATTCATCTTACAAATCACTCAAGACAGCCAGCGTATCCAACACACTTTCCCTCCCTCCCTCCTGTTTTCTCCCCCCCGCCATCACAACAACCCTGTGAAGTGGACTAGAGATCAAGGAGAGTAAACTGGCCCCAAAGTCCACCCATCCCACCCCCAAAGCTGGCTTCCCTAGTGAAGGCAGGACTCGAAGTCAAGATCCCGGTTCTTGCTTTCCAGCGCGGCCCTCCTGCACAGCGGGAGCCCTCCGGTCCTGCCCGAGGAAAAGGAGACGTTTCTGGACGAAGCCCATAAAGTCAGCGAGTGGCGGGAAGTCCTTGCGGGGGAAGAGATCCCTTTCGCCTTTGAAGCCAAGGGGAAACTGAGGCACAGGTGAGATAGGGGAGAAGGGGGGGTGGGAAAAGCCATCGTCTTTCTCACCGTTTTCTGAACAGTCTGTTAGATTGCCAGGGTTAGTTTAACACCGAAGGAGGGTATATTCGGTAGCCTCTCTCTGCATCTGTGTATAATAGATAATCTCCTAAATCAACAGCAGTAATAATACCACACCTTGTGCATATTCTATAAATGCTAATCCTTACACAGGTAATCCTTGAATTTACGACTCCAGTTGAGCCCAAGATTGGTTATTTTTTTTTAAAAGAAGTGATTCTTAAGGCAAAACTAGATTGAAAAAAAGATTCTTAAGGCAAAACTAGATTTTAAAAAAAAGATTCTTAAGGCAAAACTAGACTGAAAAAAAAAAGATTCTTAAGACAGAACTAGATTTTTTTTTAAAATGATTATTAAAGCAAAACTAGATGTTATTTTTAAAGAATGCTAGGTTGCCAAGTGAGAAATTTGTAAAGTGAATTTTGCCCCCATTTTACGACTTTCCTCACCACATTTTCCTCACCACATTTGCTAAGTGAGTCCCTGCACTTATTAAGTTAATAACACGGTCGTTAAGTGAATCTGGCTTCCCCATGGACGTTGGGTGACCCGGGATGCTGAGTGTCCGAGTTACAATCACGTGACCCTATGGTCATAAGCGTGAAAAATGGTCATAACTCGTTTCTTTCAGTGCCGTCGTAACTTCAAATAGTCACTATACGAACCGTTGTAAGTCAAGGACCACCTGTATTCTTATTAAATCTCACTTTATTACAACATTTTGTACTTGGTTAAACATTTGATTCGGGGTTGTCATGTGGAAAAGATGTAAGGATTAGTATTATTATTATTATTTTTTCCTCATTTGGGATGTAAATTTGGGCCTGTCTCTCTCCTAAACGTCGTTCCGTCGGTCTCCACATAAATTGATTTATTTTTATTTTTATTTTAAAAAATACCCCTCCAGGCATACCCATGACCTGAGAATTCACCAGCTGCAGGTGAGAGTGATCGGCTGGGAGGCCGTCAACCCTGTGTCTGTTGACAAAGTGGGGATATTTTTCCGGTATGCAGCTCAGAATAAAGGCAATCTTCCCTCCACTGTAAGTTCAGGCTCGGATTCTTTTATTCTTTTCAGGGGGGAAAAAAAAGAGCAGTTTATGTTTAACAATAAACACACACACACACACACACACACACACACATGCATTCAACTTTCTTTTTCTTGCTCTTTACGTAGGTCGGCAGCCCCATTAGTAGAACCAACATCATCCACCCACAGGTTTATGTAAGTTGGATTTCCTTTCCTCCATCCTTCCGTTTCTCATTGAGCCCTGCTTGTGTTCAAGCTTGTGGTTTGTTTAAACCACCATGCCTTTCACAAACCAGACGTAGGAGTGGCAGAACCGGAGGGCGGGATCAAAAGAGGGATTGTCCGAGAATCCTTACGTAGCCGCAAGCAAACTATAAGTCCAACTTCCCTTGGATTCCAGCGACCCTTAACCTGATTCCAAGCCAGCGGTCTCCAAACTTGAAGACTTGTGGACTTCAACTCCCAGAATTCTCCAGCCAGCATAGCTGAGCGTCCCTTGGGCATCCATAGAGCAAGACAAAATCAGTTGTGGAACTGGTTTTGGGTTGTTGTTTTTAAAATCTATATTCCAAACCTGTTTCAGTCAGCACTGAGCGAAAGAGGGAGAGAATTGAGGTTTATGAAACCATCCCACCCGACACAACATTCCCTCTTGCTGGATACGCAATGCAAAACTCTTCCCCTCGTTAGAGACACCGCGGTATTTAATTCACCTTCAGGCACAAACATTTCCCCCTCATTTAAAAAATAATGGGCATCTTACTAAGGGAAACCATTGTGATGTAAAAGTCTGTGCAGGCGGCTGCAGAATTTGCGTGCGTTCGTGCCCCACCCTGTCCGTAAGTCGATTCCATCTCCATCTTTCTTTAAATACATACATATATATATATCTGTATATTTTTACAGTTTTCTTCACTGCCTCCAGTTCGAGTGGTGTTCGCTGTGACCATGGAGGGCAGCGCCAGGAAGGTGATCACAGTTCGTTCAGCTCTGATTGTGAAAAACAAACTTGAAATGCCGATGGAGCTGAGGCTGGACAGTCCTTCAGCACCGGACAGTAAGTGCTTCAGAGTTTCAGAAGCCACAAAACAGCTGGTTTTTGTTTTTGTTTTCAATTAGAACGGAGCTAGAAGAGACCCTGGAGGTCCTCTAGTCCAACCCCTTGCTCAAGCAGGAGACCTTATATCATTCCAGACAAATGGCTGTCCGGTCTCTTCTTGAAAACCTCCCGTGATGGAGCAACCACAACCTCTGGTTGGCAAGCTGTTCCACTGGTTAATTGTCTTCACTGTCAGAAAATTTTTCTTTAATTCTAGGTTTGCTTCTCTCCTTGGATGAGTTTTCATCCATTGCTTCTTGTCCTGCCTTCAGGGGCTTTGGAGAATAGCTTGACCCCTTCCTCTTCTTTGGGGCAGCCCCTCAAATACTGGAAGACTGCTATAATATCCACCCCACCCCCCTTAATCCTTTTTTCTAGACTGGGCAAACCCAGTTCCTGCAACTGTTGTTTAAATCTTCCAGCATCTTAGTTGCTCTTCTCTGTCCTTTTTCCAAAATCTCAGTCCCTTTTTTATTGTAAGGGGGTGACCAAAACTGGATCTTTTATGTGATGACTTCCTAAAATGAGGAGGGGGCCAAGAGATACATGTGGCCAGTCATTTAGCCAGAGGGGAGGGGGGAAGACCCCTGGGTTAAGGATGAAATTGAGAATCACCCGCAAACCAAGCTGCTATTACAGATATCTAATCACGTCGGGTAATGAAACGTTGGGAAGAAAAAGAAGAAAAAAAAGAAACCAACCCAGCCAGCTCAGTGGAGCCCTCAGAAATAATATGTGCTCTTTCCTACCTGCCTGCAGAACCTGTCCTGCTCCCCGCGGTGATGCCAGGAGACTCTTTTGCCATCCCCTTGCACCTGACTTCCTGGCGTCTCCAGGCCAGGCCGAAAGGCACCGGTGTCTTTTTCTGCAAATCTCCCATCCACTGGACGAATGTCCAGAAGACTTTGGAGGTCAGCAGCAGCAAGAGGGAGTGTCACTCCATGGAGCTGGACCACAGCCGGTTCTTCAGGTGAGTCGACTGTTCAGGTGAGGCGATTCTTTAATTGAGCCAATTCTCCCGGTGAGTCGATTCTTCAGGTGATGTCGTGGCCCGCCAGCGGCCAGCAGAACTGATGGCAGATTTGGACAGTGAGGAGGTTGGGGAGGAGCATGGGCCAGTCCTGGAGTCTAGGGAAGGCTCTGTCGTGGGCTCTGCATCGGAGGCGGAGATGGGGCCAGGGCCGTCCGACAGTTATCAGCTGGAGATCAGTGGGGAAGAAGAACAGCTGGAGCCTGTTCCCAGTGTGCACATGCACAGAGCTGCCAGAAGAAGGAAACAGCTGAGGAACAAGGGTCAACTCGGGAGTAAAGCCACAGGTGGACAGCGAATGGCAAAAGGGGAGTGGGGTTTTGCAGGAGACAATTAATTCATTCTGTTCCTGAATTCTTGCCAAGCATTATCTGCTACAGCTCGGTGTCTGAAAGATATCGGCCCGGCAACTCTCCAAGCCCGATAAAAGGTCTGTAGTTGTGAACTCTCTTGAAAGACCGTTGGCCAGGACTTTGCTGAAGAGAAATTCCCTGTACACTAAATAAAAGGGGTTTTATTGGGACCAGGAGTTGGTTTCGTGCTGTTTCGGGCTCCCTCACGGTCGTCACTCTAGGACATGGAGAGTTCGTAAGAGCCTCCAAAAAGGCAGGGATTTCACACACACACACACACACCCCTCTTTAACCGCCCCCCCCCGTTGTCTCCCCCCCTTGTAGGTTTTGTGTGGCTATCAAGAAAGAGAATTATCCAGACTACATGCCTTCCAGCATCTTCTCGGACAGCGCCAAACAGATTTTCCGCCAGCCGGGACACACCATTTATCTCCTGCCCACCGTGGTGCTGGGTAACTTGCTCCCTTGCGAGCTAGAGTTCTACGTCAAGGGCGCCCCGATCAACGGGACCCTGAAACCCAGGAAGGAAGCCGTCCTGCACACTGCCGACACCTCGCAGAACATCGAACTCGGTAAGGGCAAAGCACCCCTTTTGCAAAATCCCTCCGGGTCGCCGGTTCCAATCCGGCTAGCCGCCGATGATGTCCGTCTGCAAATCGATTGGTCAGTGGTCTCCCAAAATCTTTAATTTGCCTTAAGAATCTTTTTTTTAAAAAAATCTAATTTTGCCTTTAGAAGTGAGTCTAATTTTGTTTTAATAATTTTTTAAAAATCTAATTTTGCCTTTAGAATCCTTTATTTCAAGAATCTTATTTTTCCTTTTAGAAGTGAGTCTAATTTTGCATTTAGAAATGAGTCTAATTTTGTCTTAATCAGTTTTTTTTTAAATCTAATTTTGCTTTAAGAATCCTTTATTTCAAGAATCTTATTTTGCCTTTTAGAAGTGAGTCTAATTTTGCCTTAATCATTTTTTTTCAAGAATCTTATTTTGCCTTTTAGAAGTGAGTCTAATTTTGCCTTAATCATTTTTTAAAATCTAATTTTAAAATGAGTTACATCTACAGCTAGTCCCTTGACCTGCGGCCGTAATGGACTCTGCCCATCACGGTCGTAAGTTGCAACGGTCATACAGTGTGTCATAAAATGATTTTGCAAACCTTTTTGGTGTCTTTTGAAGTGTCCCTAAATGCAATGTTGGAAGTCTAGGCCTGCCTGCACTACAATCCGGAACTGTTCTTTATTTATTTCGGTACCCTTAACTTCCTTCTGCCTCGATGCCAGGGATCTCCCTCGAAAACTTCACCCACTGCAAGGAGCTTCTGATCCCGCCAGGAACACAAAATTACGTGGTGCGGATGAGGCTGTACGACAACAACAGGCGTCTCTTGAACCTCACTATCCGGATTGTGTGCCAAGCCAAAGGCTCCTTGAAGATATTCATCTCGGCTCCTTACTGGCTCATCAACAAAACAGGTGAATTTGGCTCAAACCTCCCAAGTCCCTTCCATTTTTCAACTTCGAGGGGGAGGGGAAAAAAACCACACACACACCCCAAAAAAATTCTTAATTTTGTGGAACTGGAGAAATGGCTGGATGTGGAAACATGATCCTGCCAGGATTACGTTGCATTTTCTCTTCTCTTGGAGCAGAACGAGGAGGACAGGTGGGGAGGGGGAAGTATTTACAGATTTTTACAGATGAACAGAGTTGGAAGGGACCTTATAGGTCATCTAGTCCAACCCCCCCCGCCCAAGCAGACCCTACACCATTTTTGACAGATGGCAGTCCAGTCTCTTCTTGAAAACCTCCAGGGATGAAGCTCCCACAACTTCTGGAAAATCTAAAACCAAAATAGTTTTAACCCAAAATCCTGAATCGTCTGTAGTATCTTAAGAAACGCTTCTTGGCCTGTGTGGCTTTTACTGCAGGAAAGAGCATGGACACAGAATAACAGAGTTGGAAAGGACCCCGGAGGTCTTCTAATCCAGCCCCCTGCTCAGGCAGGAAGCCTTACTACACCATTTCAAACATGCGCTTGTTTTAATTTCTTTTTAAAGTTCACAACTTCTGGAGCCAAGTTGTTCCCCTGATTAAACTGTCACCAAATTCCCCCTTAATTCCAGATTGCTTCTCTCCTTGATGAATTCCCATCCGTCGCTTCTTGTCCTGCCTTTCTGGTGCTTTGGAAAATAAGTGGAACACACACACACACACACACACACACACACACCCTCCTCTTCTTTGGGGCAGCCCCTCCAATATTGAAACAGCGCTATCGTGTCACTCCCCCTGCTCCTCCTCCTCATGAAACTATCCATCCCCAATTCCAGCTGTTTGAATATTATCTCTTACTTGCATCCGAAGGGTTGCCCTTAATCTTCCGGCAAGAAAACGCAAAGACCGACGCAGCCGGCCAGTTTGAAGAACACGAGTTGGCCCGCAGCCTGAGCCCCCTCCTCTTCTGCTACGCCGACAAAGAGCAGCCAAACCTGTAAGCTCCTTTGTGACTCTCTGTGTGTCGGGGTGTGTGTGGGTGTGGGTGTGTCTGTTGCGTTGTTACGACTCGATCCTCTGCGAGATGAAGGGAATGAGGTTTAGGGACACCTGGATGGGACAAACGAGGTTACCTGCTAGAAAATTCACAGGTCGCGTCGTAATACCTGAGAGTTGAGAACTTAATTTGTTCTGATTTTCTTTTCTTTTCTTTTCTTTTTTTAATGCAGTTGTACCATGAGAGTTGGCAGAGGTATCCACCCCGAAGGGATGCCCGGCTGGTGCCAGGCCTTCTCCTTGGACGGAGGGAGCGGCGTCCGAGCCCTTAAAGTGATCCAGCAAGGAAACCGACCGGGCCTTATTTATAATATCGGTAGGGTCTTTCTCTCTGTGTTTCCTTCTTGCAACTCAATTGGGTTTTTTTTTTTATATATCTAATTATTCTTTTCGGGGTGGAGGGTCGTGATTTTTTTTTTAAAAAGTTTCTTTTTATGTTTTTTATAGTTAGCCACTCAGAGCCTTTGGGGTAAGGGGAGCAACATACAGACCAATAAAGGAGACTATTTATAGCTCAGGGCTGAAATGAGAGGTCCTTGGTAGTTTCCTTGGTTTTATTACCAAACTAGGTAACAACATCAGTGCTAGAAGGGTGCTATTACGTTATCAGTGCTAGAAGACTTTGCAGAGAGGAGGAGGAGGAGGAGAACTATGGGGTCCTTGGTGCTCTCTGAGCTTTTGTGATTTTCTTGCAAACGTTTCATGGTCCAACTAGGGGATGTCTTGTGCTAGGAACCACTCTCTTCTAGCACTGATAACGTGGCCTAGTTGGGTCACAAAAGGTCTGCAAGAAAACCACCAAGCTCAGAGTGCCTCAAAGACCACCCTCCCCTCCAATAAACAAAAGTTAATTGTGCTAGATGCCCGAACTCTGGACCTCCTGTCCTGACCAGCTATGTGTTTTAACCAGGCATCGACATTAAGAAGGGCCGAGGTCGCTACATGGATACTTGCATGGTGACGTTCGCCCCTCGCTACCTGCTGGACAATAAATCCTCGCACACCCTCGCCTTCGCACAGAGGGCATTCGCCAGAGGACAGGTAAGAAAAGAAAACAACCTCGCCCTTTGCTCCTCCTATAACCCCTCCGGATTTCTCAAGCTCGGCCGTTTGAAAGACGGGTGGACTTCAGCTCCCAGCATTCCCTATTCCTGGATGGTTGAGTTGAGCTGCCTGTGACTTTTTCCTTCCCCTCCCCGCTAGGGGACATCCAATCCGGAGGGCTACCTCTCCACCCTCCCCGGTTCCAGCGTGGTCTTCCACTGGCCACGCAACGACTACGACCAGTTGCTGTGCGTCCGGCTGATGGACGTCCCCAACTGCATTTGGTCTGGAGGCTTTGAAGTCAACAAGAACAATTCCTTCCACATCAACATGAGGTAGGAAACTCTGTGTGTGTGTGTGTGTCTGTGTGTGTGTGTGTGTGTGCCCTGCCAGGTTTGCAAATTTGCCAGGTTGCAAAATGCACAACAATATTTACACCATTTGCCTTTGAAAACTCCCCAGGGACACCCTCGGGAAGTGCTGCTTCCTTCAGGTCGAGATCACCTTGAAGAGAGCCACCTACTGCGTCTCGTTCAGCGACACCGACAAATTCCCGCCTCCGTACCGCATCGACAACTTTTCTAAGGTTAAAAAAAAAAAAATTACACTGGGTTGGGCTTCTGAAAATGAACAGCTTCGGTATTAATAAGATATATCAATGCACAGAGATGGATAGATTAACAAAATTATTGAAGGACCATTCTTTGTATGTTTTAGTCTGCGGTCCTTCAATCCTTACTTACAGGTTAAGAGTTGGAAGGGACCTTGTAGGTCATCTAGTCCAACCCCCCCACACCCAAGCAGGAGACCCTACACCATTTCTGACAGATGGTAGTCCAGTCTCTTCTTGAAAACTTCCCACAACTTCTGAAGGCAACTTCTGTTCTGTTGATCGATTGTCCTCACTGTCAGAGAATTTCTCCTTCTTTCCACGTTGAATCTCTCTTTGGTCAGTTTCCATCTGTTATTCCTTGTCTGGCCTTCAGGTGCTTTGGAAAACAGGTCGACCCCCTCCTCCTCTCTGTGGCAGCCTCTCAAATATTGGAGGGCTGCTCTCCTGTCTCCCCTGGTCCTTCTCTTCCCAAGACTAGCCAGGCCCTGTTCCTGCAACGGTTCATCGAATGTTATTTAGCCTCCAATCCCCTCATCATCCTGGTTGCTCTTCTCTGCCCTTTTTCTAAAGATCTTTTTTCTAGTGTGGTGACCAAAACTGGATGCAGTACTCTCGGTGTGGCCTTACTAAGGCTTTATAGGGCGGCATGAGCACCTCCCTCGATCTGGATTGTATCCCTCTGTTAATGCAATTTAAGGATGACATTAGCTTTTTCGGCTGCTGCTGCACACGGCTGGCTCCTATTTAGCTGGTTGTCCACTGAGACTCCAAGGTCCCTCTCCCAGTTCCTGCTGTTGAGCCTGGTTTCACCCAGTCTACCTGTGTCCTTTGGGTTTTTCTTGCCTAAGTGTAGGACTTTACTTTTCTCCACGTTGAATTTCATTTTGTTAGATAGGGCCGAGCGTTCCAGTCTATCATCTAGGGCCCTGATGGCGAAGCTCCGTTGCTGTTCTCTCCACCTTTCCTCCCAGGTCCCAGTCGTGTTCGCCCAGCACGGGGTGGCCGAGCCGCGTCTCAGCACCGAAGTGAAGCCCTCCACCACTTTGGACTACGCCTGGGACGAGCCCACCCTCCCGCCTTACGTCACTCTGACCGTCAAAGGAGCCGGCTCGTCCGAAGTCACCTGCTGCATGAACGACTTCCAAGAAAGCAAGCAGCTGTATTACGAAAACTTCATCTACATCGCGGCCACGTACACCTTTTCGGGGTAAAAACACGTAAAAAAAGGTTCCATCCGTTAGTAAAACTCCTCCAACTAACCGCTGCGGTCACAGTGAATTTTTTTTTTTGCTTAGGCACAAAGTCAGAGTCGTCCAGCCTCTGCTTAAAAGCACCCGCTGTTCTGCTCCACCAATGAATTGTTCTCACTCGCGGGGAATTTCTCCTTCATTCCAGGTTTCTTCCCTCCTTGATTATCCCAAAAGTCCTTTTTTTTTTTTTTCCAAGAGGCAACTGGACTTTCTGGTTTTTCAAAAGACATTTTGCTCCTCATCCAAGAAGCTTCTTCAGCTCTTGACTGGATGGTGGGGAAGGGAAGGATTCTCACTCCTCTCCTTGATGAGTTTCCATCCATTGTTCGTTGTCCTGCTTTGCGGTGCTTTGGAGAATAGCTTGACTGGGGCAGCCCCTCAGATATTGGAAGGCTGCTATTCACGTCGCCCCTACGCCTCCTTTTCATTCAACGATCCCCAATTCCAGCAATAATTCTCGATGTCCAAGCCAGCCTAGCTTTTTCCACTCCGGTTTTCAATCAAGCTAAAATCGGTGATTTTCCTCTGGACTTTGTGATTCGCTTCTTACCCTTCCTCCTCAATTTCCTTCGAAATTCTAGGGTCCAGGAAGAGACCGGAAGACCTGTTGCTACCCACAAGGATCTGGACTGCGCGGAGCTGGTTCTGGATGTTTCTCCCAAGACGCAGAGAGTCATCCTAAAGAAAAAGGTAGGAAACTTCACCTGGTTGAACCAGGAGAAGCTCTTTCACTAGGACAGCCTGTATTACCTGCTCGCCAGCATGATTATGCGGTCAGCGAGAATTGGTAAGTTGGTCACTGCCTCCTATCTGTACTGTGTACTCCCACATGCGCTGTCCCTGATGATGTTCCCCTAGTTGGGTCATGAAACGTCTGCAAGAAAACAGCCAAACTCAGAAAGCATCAAGGACCACACAAGTACTTTTTCACCTCCTCCTCCTCCTCCTTCCTCTTAGCCCTGATGAGGTTCCCTAGTTGGGTCAAGAAACATCTGCAAGCAAACAACCAAATTCAGAGTGCACCAAGGACCCCACAAGCCACTTCTTCCTCCTCCTCCTCCTCCTCCTCCTCCTCCTCCTCCTCCTCTCTTCAAACCTCCCTCCCTTCTAGCCCTGATGATGTTCCCTAGTTGGGTCATGGAAACGTCTGCAAGCAAACCACCATGGTCAGGGAGCCCCCAAGGACTCTTCAACCCTGAGCTGCAGAGATTCTCCTGGTTTTTCCTTCCAAACGATGCTGCTTGGAAGCCCTGGGAAGAAAGTGGGGGTGTGGGGGAAGAGGCTCTGCCTCGAAGAGGGTGAAACTGAGCTGCAGCCTCTCGGTTTCATTCAGCCTCCCCCTCCCACTTTCCCCCCCCCCTTCACAGGAACCTGGGAAACGCTCTCAGCTGTGGAGAATGACAGGGGCCGGCATGCTGTGCCACGAAGGCTCGGCCGTCCCCCGTCCCCCGAATAAACCTTCCCCGCCTCGCTCGGCCGAGTCTTCCATGATTCTGGACATCGCTGGGTTGGCCGCTGTGACGGACAACAGGTGGGCGAAGCTCGTGGTTTTCTCTCCATCTCAGACGCTCGGTTGGAGCGTCCCGTACAGGTAGCTGGGCCTGAATTTTCCGTTGCTAAGCGAGGCAGTTGCTAAGTGATTAGAAGACCTCCCAGGTCCCTTCCGGCTCTGTTCTGATTGATTGATGGATGGATTGACTAACCCATTGAAATGGTCTAGAATCTCCGGCTTCCGCAGGGGGCTAGACTAGAAGACCTCTGCAGCCCCTTCCACCTCTGTTCTGACCATTGTTCCTGCTGCCCTAGATACGAGCCCCTGATGCTGAGGAAACCAGACCGGCGGAGGAGCACCACTCAAACCTGGAGCTTCCGGGATGGGAAACTGCTGTGCGGCATGCATGGATTGGCGGTGCAGGTAGGCAGGGGGTCTGTCGGAAGCGGGGTAGGGTCTCCTGCTTGGGCGGGGTGGGGGTGGGGGCGGGGGTTGGACTAGATGACCTACAAGGTCCCTTCCAACTCCGTCGATCTGTATCTGTTTAAGGGGTGTTGCGTGGGTTTCCGGTTTGTCTTCTTCTTCCTCTGGTCACCTTGTCTTCTCCTTAAGGCCAAAGGAGGCAGGGCCGGGCTTCGTGATGGGGCAGAGGTAGTTCTCGGACCTGACACCTCCCTTGAACAGTTGAGTCCGGTCCCATCAGAGCAACAGTTCATCAACCAGAAGATGCGGCCTGGTTCTGGAGCCCTGGCGGTCCAGGTTATTCCGGATGGCCCGACCAGAGTGCTCCAGGTAACGGCCTGTGCTTTTATTTATTTTTATTATTTTTAATTTGATCTCAGCCTCTAAAACAGAGTAATAAATCCCCCACCTCCAAGTGCTTGTTTGTCCTCAATATTTTTAAGTACAAAATCACCTCCCAAGATCCAGAGAGAGAAAGAAAGAATGAGAGAAAGAATGAGGGGGGGGGGGGGGGAA
>NW_020717255.1:0-11242 GCF_900518725.1 Notechis scutatus
GGGGGGGGGCTACAAAGGCAGCTGCCCCTTGCCTTGGGTGGTTGTTCTTTTAACATAAGCACACCCAGCCCGGTTCAGTGCAGACCCACTCCATGCAAGTGTGCAAGAGCTTTGGAAATCATACTTTTTACTGCAGCGTAAATTACAAAAGAACCTCTGGGAAGCATCACAAAATACTTTGGGAGCATGGCTGTCCATGCAAGGGGACAGAAAACTAAACCAGGGTTCCCTCGTGCGAAATATTTCGACAGCGGGAGACAAGCCAGGATCGGACACAGTCTGTCCCTCTTGTTTTCGTACAAGAGGTGCAAATTGGGATGTCTGCAGGATCTGCCCAAGGTTCAAAAGTTCAACGGCACAGTTGTGGTTGCCATTTTGATTTTTTTTTTGAACATCAATATGGAGGCTACCCTGCAGTGGTGGGATTCAAATTTTTTTACTACCGGTTCTGTGGGCGTGGCTTGGTGGGCGTGGTGTGGGTTGGTGGGCATGGCTTGGTGCTTGGTGGGCGTGGCTTGGTGGGCGTGGCAGGGCAAGGTTACTGCAAAATCCCCATTCCCTCCCCACCCCACTAACCTGCTTTCCAGCTCCATTCTCCTGTGCAGGGCAACCAAAGTCGAGGACTACCTGCACTTTGCTTCTCAGTGATAAAGTCACAAATGGCAATCACACGACAGTGCAACCGTTGTAAAATACAAGCCGATTGACAAATGTTCAAATTTTTATCGCATGATGATGGTCACGTTGCGATAGTCATAAGTGGGAGGGCTGGTTATAAGTCACTTTTTTCAGTGCTATTAGTACTGAACAGCAAATGGCGGTAAGTCAAGGACTACTTGTGTTAAATAAGGGTACTACTTGGAAATTCTATTAAGGAAATAATGTAGAAACTTGCAGACCAAAAGGGATGGTAGGGAAAATGGAGAATAGCCAGGGGTGGGATGCTACTGGTTCGGCCCGGTTCTATAGAACCAGTAGCTGCGAAGAACAACTGACATTGAACCGATTCGGTGTTTGGCCCACCTGCCTGCCCGGGCTCTTGGTTGTCCTTTATTCCCTGTTTTTCCCTCCTTAGCAGCTTTGCGCAGCACAGCTGAGGTTGAAAAACCAGGAAACAAGAGGATTTTCAAACGCTGCGCACCCGGGCGCGGCGCTTGTCAGCTGTCCAGGCAGCACAGCTGATGATTTCTTGCAAATGTTGCACACACGCATGTATGATGGTCCGCAGTTTGGAGAACCGACAAATCACTCCATTGGCTGGCCCCTCCCCTTCCCCGCCCACTCATTCCTTACCTGGCATGCGAGCCATCCAACTTGCCTGGTTTGGTAAGTTGCTATTTTTCCTTTTTTTCTTTCCCGACCATCAGCTGTTCTGCTCTGCCAGGAGATTTAGATTAGCTAGAAAGCAGGAAATCCTTGCGTTTCTTGCTTTCTAGCCAATCTAAAAGCAGAGCCGAACCTTCCTTA
The DNA here is from genome assembly GCF_900518725.1 of Notechis scutatus. The sequence continues at coordinate 1,468 of NW_020717255.1, forward strand.
GGACTGAAGCTTCTACTTTTCAGTGCAGACTCAGGTAGCCGATTGCAGATAGAAAGATCTCTAAGTGAATCTGTAATTCTGTGAGCAACTCAATCTGCTTGCCTGCTTTGCCTGCTTTTGGGTAAAAGTTGCTCTTTTTTTTAAATAAAAAAATCAATGTTTACCTAAATATTTATAATATTTACATACAAGCCATGCCCACACAGTCACATGACCACCAAGCCACATCCACAAATTAGGCCACGCCCACAGAACTGGTTGTTAAGAAATTTGAATCCCACCCCTGAGAATAAATAGCCCAGTAGCAGATTACTTATCAAGAGGGCACACACATGTCGGTGGTACAATACAACCCCAAAACAGACGGTGGCCATGTGTGTTTCTGTCATTAGATCGACTCCTGACAATGATTGGAGTTTGACTGGAGGTTGGGTAGGAAACTGGAGGATCCAGAAAAAAAGATAAACTTTCATTTTTGGACAAAACTGAAGTAATGTGGGTTTGTGAATCCTTTGGGAAACAAATTGCTAATTTAAGCCATCCTGATCCCCTCCGCTACTGGTAGTCCTCATTTAGCGACCGATTAAAATGACAATGGAGCTAAAAAAGTGACCTACAACTGTTTTTCACACTTAAAAGACCACTGCAGCATCCCTCACATGATCCAAATTCAGATGCTTGGCAACTGACTCATATTTGTGACAGTTGCAGTGTCCTGGGGTCCTAGGGTCACCTTTTGGGGCCTTGTGACAAGCAAACCCAACGGGGAAGCCAACATCACGGAACAAAACTGCAGTAATTCACTTAACAGCTGTGGCATGAAAGGTCATCAAATGGGGGCAAGAAGACTCACTTAACAAGTGGCTTGTTTAGCAATGGAAATTTAGAGCCTCCATTCTGGTCAAGGACTACTTTATACAGAGTAGCATCTTTTAGCAAAAAAAAAAAGAAAAAAAAGAAAAATCACTTGCACGACTTTGGAATTTGTGAGTGAGTTGGCAGCTATATAAATTTTCTAAATAAATAAAAGTAAATAAATATATTTATCTTTGGATTCAGGGAAAACTCCCTGAAAAACCCCCTAAAAAAAAAAAAATCTTCGGATGAACTTCGTCTTTGAAAAAGTTGCCCAGATAAATAGCTGCTGTGCTTTGCTCCTCTTTTCCCCCCCCAAACATGGCCAAGATTTTTGGAAAGCCCCCACTGGCAGCTCCAAAGCCTTTGATGCCCCTTGAAAGGAAATGGGCTTTAGCCAGAAGAGCCCCTGGGGATCCTCATGCAACCAGCTCCGGTTGGCCCACTTGCCCAGACTGGGAGCAGCAGCTGAATCTTGGGGAAGACTCCCGAAAGGAGAGAAGGGTGTGTGTGTGTGCAGCGGGGAGAGAACGGCTGAGAGATGAAAGCGAAGAGGAGATCAATGGACGGAAGTCAGAGGCAGCCGGCTTAGTCAGGGAGGAGAATTAGAGAGCTCGGGAGGCGGCAGAGGGAGGAGAGCAGATGGCAGGCTACGTCTAGAGGGGAGAAGAGAGAAAAGGGGTCTCCATTTGGAGCAGGCAACCTTGGCAACATTAAGACTTGTGGACTTCAAGTCCCAGAATTCCACCGCCAGCAAGTCAGAGGTGGTATTCAGCAGGTTCTGACCCGTTATGGAGAAGCGGTAGTGGAAATTTTGAGTAGTTTGGAGAACCGGCAAATACCACCTCTGATTGAACCCCGCCCCCATCTATTCTCCGCCTCCCAAGTCCCAGCTGATTGGCTGGGTCTTCTTTGGTTGCCCTACACAGGAGAACGGAGCTGGAAAGCAGGTTAGTGGGGTGGGGAGGGGATGGGGATTTTGCAGTATCCTTCCCCTGCCACACCCACCAAGCCACACCACGCCCACCAAGCCACGCGCACAGAACCGGTAGTAAAAAAAATAAATTTGAATCCCACCACGGCGAGCAAGTCAGTCCGTCCATCCATCCTTCCATCCCAGCGTTACCCAACCTTGGCAACTCTTAAGAAATGTGGATCTCAGTTCCTAGAATTTCCTAGCCAGTAAGACCATCCCGCCCCCCTATTGCATACAATAGGTTTAAGAATAGCGGCCTTTGCTTAATGGCCATGGTGTCTGCTTAATAATTGCCACCAAATATATATATATATATATATGGTAATGTGGTAAAAATGTGGTAAAATCGAGTCAGGGAAATGGATGCCTCAACTTATGACCATCATGACCAAGGATATAAATTCCAGACTCCATTACCGCCATAAGTCGATGGCTACCTGTACTTGTAATTTATCCACAGAGAATTTGCTTCCGTGTTAAGACTCATGCTCTGTAAAGAAAGCAACATTTTTCAAAATCAGATCTAAAGTTCAGAAATGAATAAAGCCTTGACTGGATCATTTTATAGCGCTATTCCAGTTGTTTGCCTTGGAGGATGTTTGAAGGATTGACATGTGTCCGTCCAACGGCACCCTCCCGGAAGGATTGTCCAAACAGCCTCTCCATTCACGTTCGAATGTGTGGCCAACTTGGTGCAGGCAGGTCCCAACAGTGTGATGAATCTCTGGGAACTCATCAAGCCATGTTGACCAACATAGATGGATTTCAAAACCAAGCTGTGAATTCACATAAACGTGCTAAAGCTGTTTACTTGAGTTCAAACTTTGGTTTGCTTTTCTAACAGTGAGAACAATTAATCAGTGGAAAGGCTTGCCTTCAGACGTTTATGGGTGCTCCATCACTGGAGGCTTTTAAGAATAGACTGGACAGCCACTTCTCTGAAACTTGAGCAGAGGGTTAGACTAGAAGACCTCCAAGGTCCCTTCCAGTTCTGTTATTCTGCTCTGTTTTGGTTCATGAAAGACCTGGCACCACAAATCCAACACTTCTGCATCATGCTAAAACCTAATGAGAGCCAATACTGGCCAAACTTAGCATGGCTATACATGCTGGGCATTTCCCTAACCTTTGCAAAGGACTCGAATTGATAAAGGAGAATATGTGTAGCTCAGGGAGCTTGCTTGTTTTCCTGCAAACATTTCATTACCCGAACTAGATAATATCATCAGTGCTAGTAAGGAGTGGGGTTTGCTGTCAGTTTATATTCTATTACCTGAGGATGGTCTTAGAAATTCTTTGGTTGGACTGCTTACTGCTGGCTTGTTTGGCAGTTCCTTGACTGGGATATTGTTTACTTGATTGTTAGTCTGGAATTAATCTTGGAGTCAATCTATGTTCATCTGATTGCTGGCGGGGAGATATTTTGGACTTTTTATTCCCTTTTCAGCTTGTTGATTGTCTCTTCTGCATAGTATGTATATCTTGTTTATGTTTATGTGTCTATTAATTTGTCAGCGTTCCAGGCTTCTAGAAATTCCCTAGCATTTAGGCTGTTGGGTTTGCGCTCCGAGCTTGGGAATTCGCTTGCAAAGGTTTCATCACCATTCGAGGAGACCTTGTCGGTGCGTTTTGAGTTGTGCTTGTCTGACAGAACACAGGTCTTTAAATACCTTTTTATAACGTGCAAATTAGTGTTGTTTCTCTGGATGATGAAATGTTTGCAAGCTCGGAGCTCAGACCAACAGCCTAACTACCAACCCGAGCTACTAATATTCAAATACATTTCCTAACATTTGGGTGATTTGGCTTGGAGTTGAATCAACGTTGCTTAGGTGGGTCATATGTCACAGGAAGGCCCTGTTGGATGGAAGGGTATATCTGCACTAATGATATTACCTAGCTTGGTAATGAAACGTCTACAAGAAAACCACCAAGCTCGCAAAGTACCAAGCACCGCCCGAGGGTATATATCTTTACAAGCGTATCTCCCTGGGCTAGCAATAGCACTTAAGACTTATATACTGCTTTACAGTGCTTTACAGCCCTCTCTAAGCGGTTTACAGAGTCAGCCTATTTGCCCCCAACCATCTGGGATCCTCGTTTTACCCACCTCAGAAGGATGGAAGGCTGTGTCAACCTTGAGCCTGGTGAGATTCAAACTGCCAAATTGCAGGCAGCCTGCAGTACTGCACTCTAACCACTGCGCCACCGCGCATCCAGGACCTTTCCTAGGGGTCAATTTTCATAAGCCCCCCTCCAGCCAGCATGGTCTTGGCTGTTGCAACCTCTCACGAGGCTCTTGGAAGCTCCGAGAGCTGCAATTTCCCTCAGAAGCTTCTCAGACCTCCAACCCCATCTTTAAGCCCTTGGGGGGTGGTAGTGGTGGCTTCTGGCCATTGTTTAAGCCCCATCCCTGGGCTTACGACAAAGGGAAGCAGCTGGACGTGGAGAACCTGTGATCAAAGGGACAGTTCTGGAAGAGCCGTCTATGCGCTGGCCACACGTGTTTTTGGGACGAGCCGCCCGTTTCCAAAGGGCCTTCTTTATGAAAGAGGAGAAGGACAAGAACAGACAAGCTGACGGAAATGGTTTGTATTTGTCTCCATGCAGGAGGCAATGCAGGAATGTGTAGCTGGCCGCCCAGAGGCATCTTTCGTCCTTGATCGGAAGGAAAGGATTCCTCTCCTCTATAGATCCCTTACCTGGGCTTGGCTGCAAGGAAGCCAGCTGCTCCCCAACCCTCTCCAGTCCCCTCTCCAGGGACATACCATCTGCAAGACTAGGCACTGGCTTTTTCTCAGACAGTCTGGGCCCCGAATGAAGGTCAGGAAGGAATCAGGACACGGGGAGATAAAGTTTCAAAGCTGGATGAGGCCCAGAGAAAGACGACATGGAAGGAATCCTCCACGAGACTCCAGCAAAGAGACAAGATTATGCGCAGCCTTAATTGGCTAATTAGTGGAAAATTAAAAACAGGGCTGCATCTGGATGCCACACAGCACACACAAACTCCATCTTTTTGAATTGGGAATTACAGCACGATGCTCCTTTTGTCATCTGTTCAAATCCAGCAAACTCCCGGTCCGATATACATCCCTCTGCCATTTCATGCACCTAAGCTAGTTGTGTAGGATCTTCTCTGGTTAAGAGCAGAGCTGAGGAACCATTGTAGCCCTTTGATGACTTGTGGACTTCAATTCCCAGGAGTTCACAAGTCATCAAAGGGCCACAGTTCCCTCAACCTGGGTTAGAGGAAGCCAGCCTCTTTTATGCCAGGAAGAAAAACAAAACAAAAAAACATCTGCAGAGCGTCAGGTGAATGAAACACAGGATGATGGATGATAGCAGTGACAGATCTGCTTTGTTCCACAAAGAGCGTGCACCAATTGCTTTGCAAGCCTGCTACTCTTCCTCCCTATTAAGCTAGAAGGTAGAAGAAACCAGGGAAAAGTCAAGGCAGAAAACAGGGAAAATGGCAGATGGGCTTAAAAATGCTACTTTTTTTTTTTTAATGCTAGGGACTGGGCCGGCTTGAAGGAAGGGCTCCCCCACCTTAAAGCAAGTTGGGTGGGAGGGGGGGGGGGAAAGGGGGGGAGAGGGGAGAATGTCCTTACACAAAGAATGGAAAACGAGGAGCAGGAGGTTCAGTTCCTTCTCATTTTTTTTGCCATTCTTTCTCTCTGGAAGGCATGGAAATTCACACATACAAAAAAGAGGAATCTGCATCCTCGTTTCCACTTTCTCTGAATGCAGAAACCCTCAAGTGGAAGGATAGGATGGATTCCCAAAACTGGAAGAGAAGCCGGCTAGATTGAATGCCTATTGGGTATTTTCCCTCACACACACCTTGATTCCATCTGTAGGAATGTGGCATGAGTCTGAAACACTTTTGGGATCTAACGAAGTGGTCTCATGCTTTCATAATTTGGGTCAAAAGAATCCCAAATTAAAGACTTTCTGGCTACAGTCTCTCCTGTTCTTCAGCACACATCCCACCCTCTTAATTTTGCTTGTTGTAATCCAGAGTAAATGAGTCCATCCATCCAAATCTGTCACGCAAGAGATATGCAAAACATCTAGATTCAAATAGTTTAGACTTGGAAACATCCGCTTTTGTTCGAGAAACTACATTTCCACATTCTACCATGTTTTTCCCGAAAATAAGACCCTGTCTTATATTTTTTTGCCACCAAAAAAGGAACCAGGCCTTATTTTCAGGGGATGTCATCCACTGACTAACCTCACTTGTACATGTCGCTCCTGGCCTCCTTTTCGCTGTCAGAGGCGGAATTTAGGAATTTTTTCTTCTGTGGCTGGCAAGGCTTTCCTGAAGGCCTCTGCAGCGATAATAGAGCTCTGGATCGATCCAGAGCTTTGTTATCACCTACAGAGTCCTTCAGGAAAGCCTTGCCTGCCTTGCTGGCTGCAGAAGAAATGGGCGTGAATTCTGGCTACAACTGTCCAAAGGTAAGTTGGAGGGCAGCTCGACTCCCATCCCCACCCTAGCATAATTTTTATCCAGGCACTCTGGAGTGGGTGGATAAATTAGGCCTTAATTAGGGCTTATTTTTTTGGGGGGGGGTAGGGCTTATATTGGGCGTATGTGTAAAAATCAAATGAGGACTTACTTTCAGGGTAGGTCATATTTTCAGGGAAACTGTCTACTTTCAAAATGAGTCGTCTAGACTCAAAATGGAACATTTCAAAGTCTAAATGGCCCCTATTTAAGGTTTTTGCACATCCCTGGACCCCAACACCCAGTGTAAGGTCATAGATCAGGGGTGGGGAATAATGGACCTTTTATGACTTGTGAACTTCTATGCTAGCTCAGGAATTCTGGGAGTTGAAGTCCACAAGTCATAAAGGGTCTATCATTCCCCACCTTCGCCATAGAGGAATGAGGAGCAAACTCAAAGTTCTGGGGCAAGTGGACAAGATTAAAACACACTGACACAGAGAATATGTAAAATATTTTCCTGGTGCCTGGTTATTTATAACTTGGGAGATGGAAAGAAAAGATTACACTCCACTCTTCTGAAAGATAATAATAATAATAAGGGAAAAAAAGGCAACTGTACAAAGGCAAAAGGACAGGATTTGACAAGGTACTTGCAGAGCAGAGGGAAAGCGAAAGACAACATATTCCAAAGAAACTTCATTAAAATTATTATTGCCTTTATTCTGCCATGGCGCACAGTCCAGATGGCCAGTATACGCACTCTTACACATGCAAGCTTGCCAGCTTCACAAGGCAGCCTCGTTTACCCTATGGCTCAGGCCTGCAGAGGCTTTTGGAAAAGAAAAAGCAAAAGCAAAACAACAACAACAACAACAAAAAATCAAAAAAGAACAAAAAATCCCACCAAAAACCAAAAGAAAAAAAAGAAAAAAAAAAGAGGAAGTGTTCCAGTCTTTTTTTTGGCAGCAATCACAGCGTGTGTCAAGAAAACGAGATAGGGAGGTAGGCCTGGGATGCACTTTCCCTCCCGCCCCTTCTTCTCCACGCAGCCTTTCCTCCTTATAATCCCGCTGGGCCGGCAAGCTGGCTGTCCATCTGTGTGATCTTTGTGCAAACTCGTGCTGGCAAGCCCTGGGATGGGAAGGCCCGGAACGCCAAAGGGAGAGAGAGCGCAAAATTGTTCCATGTCCTGTCCTGAAGCCACCACCGACTTCACCGTTCCGGTGTGCCGGGGCCAAAGAAGCAGCCGGCTCTTTAACCCCCCCGGCAGAAAAGGCGTCTTGCCGTCGGTTCCGAGTGGCCCCGGGTGGCCCACGATTGTCAAGGCCATGGAGAGGGGGGAAAAAAATGTCCAGCCAGTTAGTTCCATGGTCCTAATGTGGTGCGACTCTCAGAGACGACTTCGCTCGTTCAGCTCGGGGCAACGGTTCCTCTTGGCCGGGATGGAGGAGAAAAGGCCACATTTCTGGTGGGTAAGGAGGATGCCACGGAAGGCCGCGTGAGGCCTCTGAACCAGGAAAGCTCACGGAAGCTGAAAGTCCTCCGTGGCACCGCTGGAGGCAGATGTAAGGGGAATGGGCAGTTTGTGTGAACAAAAGGGACGATGTGCAGAGAGGCTGTTGATGGTTCCTTCCCCGGTAAACCTGTCTTCAATATGAAGACGCTGAATTGTTGGCGCACCACTTCAAGAACGCCGCAGCAAAAACGAGGAAGGCGACTTCTTGCAGATCCGGGAGTGTCTTTAAATCTAGCTAGGGTCATCATCCTAGTCCATTCCACCATAGGTCTGTTGGCAAACTGAGAAGCTCCCTGCCCCGATAACGGGGTAGTTGGGGGAGGATGAAGAAACCCCCCCCTTTCCTCAAACTCAGGAAGCTGGGCAGCACCGCCAACTAGAATCCTAGGGAAGTGACCCTCAGGGGAGCGGGATCCGTTCCAAAGGCAGAAGTCCTCCGTGGTCAAACCTGGACTGGCAGAGTCTGGTTCATTTGTAACCTCATGTCCTGTATGCTGCTCAAGATCTTCTTTTGATGTCCTGCCAGCGTCACCCCTATCCTCAGCAGGTCCCTAAAAAGACAACAAGGGGGAAATGAGTCAGCAGGGCAGAAGACAAAATATTTCCAGTGGTGGAACTCTTGGACCACCGGAGATACCAAGTGGACATTTGGTTTCTCCACTAGAAGGAAGTTCTTGAGATGTTTGGTGTTCCAAGCTCACCTCCCCACTATACCTTAAGCCCTTTTGCTGGATTCGTATAATGATACACAACCAGAGATAAAACTGAAGGGGTTGAATCTGCACTGCCAAGCCAGCCAGATTACATAATCAAGATTGAATATTTGAGGAAATGCACTCTTTACGTAAGCCAATTAAACCAGTACAGCCACTATACGATCTTCAGCCCTTTGTCTTCTGTCTGAAAGCAATACAGGTAATCCTCAACTTATGACTGACTTGCTTTTACCAGCTTTTTAAAATTGTGGTTGTTATGTGAACATGGCCGTTGGCAAGCGAACCTGTTCTTTCCCGTGGACTGGGTTTCTGAGGGAAACTGGAAGCACACACCAGTTTCTGGTAAAAATGGGGGTCGTGTGACTACAAGTCATTGCACATAAATGCAGGTTGGTTGAGGAGTACCCAAAACATAGTCCTGTGTGTGTGTGTGTGTGTGTGTGTGTGTGTGCATGGGCCACTGGAACTTTGGAACTGAATTGTGAGTCGTTTTTGAGGGATCTGTCGTAACTTCAAATGGTCACTAAGCAATGGTTGAAAGTTGAGGGCTGACTGTATATAATGGTATGCTTATGACAATTGAGCCCAAAATTTATGTTGCTTAGGTGAGACAGTTGTTAAATGAGTTTTGCCCCATTTTACGGCCTTTCCTACCACAGTTGTTAAGTGAATCACAATACAGTAGCGAAGTTAGTAACACGGTTGTTAAGTGAATCTAGCTTCCCCATTTAATTTTCTTGTCAGGTCGCAAAAGGAAAATTTGCAAAAGGAATTTTCTTGTCAGGTCACATAACCCCAGGACACTGCAATTGTCATAAGTATGAGTCAGTTGCCAAGCGGCTGAATTTTGATCCCATGACCAGGGGGATGCTGCAGTTGTCATTAAGTGTGAAAAACGGTCGTAAGTTGCTTTTTTCAGCGCTGTTTAACTTTGAACGGCCACTAAATGAATGATTGTAAGTTGAGGACTACCTATATAGAGAATATACCCTTTCACCGATCTGGCAAAAACTATTTAAAGATTGCTAACCTGCAAAGCATTCTGACCTTTAGAAATAGCCCACCAGTGAAAAAAGAACAACAACAACAACAGCAACAATAATTAGTCCACCAAAGGGCTATCTGAGATTACAAGGGATGTACTAAACTTTTCATGTCATAAATGGCTGACTGAATTTACACTCCATGTCTGCCAATTTCTCTTTCTTTCTTTCTTTCTTTCTTTCTTTCTTTCTTTCTTTCTTTCTTTCTTT